>LPNX010708476.1:97429-162139 GCA_001517045.1 Pseudotsuga menziesii
TTACATGATGAAAAACTAACAGGGAGCACTACGGACCTGAAGAGGGTACATGGGAGTTGGAGGATGCCATGCAGTTGGCACATCCATTTCTGTTCAATTCTGCGGAACACTGAGGTGATACCAGTGTAGCATTTTGTTCAATTTTGTAAAGAACTGAGGATAGTGCTATTGAAGGGGAAGGGGAATGTAACACCCGGGTTTTGACCCCGTTGCAATAGATGCATATATTGTAAATAATCATGGTGTGGAGCTAAAGGCCAAGGCCCCACCATCGATTGGTTATGCTATGTTTTGGATTGAAATTGTCACCGATGGTATATCAGGGCATGCGGCATACATATTAAGTTATGTTATCATGTAAATATACATATTTAATTAAATTAACCCAACCATCTATGCTCACTGCAACCATAATGAAAAGGGAATGATTTTTCCAAGGATAAGGGGGGGAATTGTTAAACCATGAACCAATGGGGAAAAAGCCATGTGTCACCACCTTGTCTTATCTAACTACCACTTTAAAAGTTTTGTTGTTAGTTGGTGCAGTTATGGCTGGGGAGTCGAGTGTGGCAGGACTGTGATTCCTTTCCCACATGCACACTCCATCAGCAGGTTGACCCTCACGTTGGTAAGAAAACAACCAGCGCCATCACTCCATGCAGAATCTCCACTCTCTCCACGACAGTGTTGAAACACTCACGCACTTCTGACTCTCCATTCTCTCCATTATCCGCTCATCCTCATGCATAGGCGGGGAATTGTTCATCCTCATGCAGGGACGATAATTCTGTTCATTCTCACGCACAGGATTTTTCCTGGTTTTGACTCATGCAGCGAGATGGGAGCCATGTTCTTTCATCAATGATTTACTTGTGAAGGGCCATTCACATTTTTCAGCTGTGTGTATTTTTTCCTTACCGATTGTGGCTTGTGTATATGTTATCCTCTTCCCAGCTGAGAACCTGCCTTTCCTCTTCCATCTTCAGACTGTGTAAGTTTCCCCGGTGACTTCATTGTCCAAGACGGACTGTTGTTTTCCCCACGTTGTAAGTTGTTTTTACTGATACGTTTTGGAACTGCTGTAAGTTTTTTTGGAGTCATTTTGGCCATGATAGGGCCAAGAAAGGCTCAGGAATTGTTTTCCTTGCCCAAGCTGTGAATCGCTTATGTGACTGCGTGTATGCAGTGGTTGGTCTTCAGACTGTGTTGGGAGCAGGGATGGGAGCTTGGTTTGCTTGATAAACCTAGTGTGTTTGGAAACCACACAGACAGAGCTAGAGGGCTGGATTTCTTATCCACAACCCCTGAATAGCACTGAAAGGGAAGTCAGGGCCTGAGGGACTGTGTAGCAAAGAAGGGACTGATTCCTTGTGTTGGGTGTGTGTGGGTGTCTTAGAAGTCAGGGTAGTTCTGGTGTAGGTGTTCCTAGCTCTATGATGGGCTCATCAGATTAGAATTTAGCCTTTCCCAACTCCTTGATGGCCTGATAAACCTAACCATGTTGGCTTGGTTGTCTTGTTGATGGCCTGATAAACCCAACTGTGTTGGCTTGGTTGTGTTTTGTGTATCCTTGGCTATGTGTAATCCTGGTTGTTCCTTATTCCTTGGGGAAATCATGCCAAGCTCGGGGGTGGCAGCATTGCTGAGATATTAAGGAGCATGCTGGCCTATGGTTGGGTGGAACGTTGCAGCGACGTAGCTGGTTGCAGGATGAGTTCTTTATAAGATAAGTAATCTTGTCTATTTTACTTCTGCAATCATATTTACTGTAAATAAATTATGATGAACACGTTGAATGAATGAATGTATGTTTGCTTCTGCTGTGTATGACAAATAACTATGTATCTGTGCATGTTCTACTTCAATGCATTTGTTTCATCATTTTTATGAATGCACATGTTCATGGGCTGGTTTCCGGGATGGTTAATGCCATGGTAGCATCCTCTTTGCCGATCAGAGGGTCGAGGACGTTACATTTGGTCAGAAAAGGAAAAGCATGGAAAAATAAATTAGAGGTTCTCGATTAGCGCCTAAAAGTGAGTTCCTAGATCGTAGAAAAACAATGACAGATAACATTGCCAGTAATTTTGAATCTTTTAAACATGGAAACACTGAAGAGAGCATTCAAGTTTCAAACTGTAAAAACAATTTGAAGGGTGAAAAATATTTTGAAAATATTCATGAAAATTATGTTCCTAATGTCAAAGATCATGTGCTTTCTACATTTGTGACTAAATACAATGAGGTTGGGGTAGTTCCAAAGACTTCTTTGCATCAGAATTCCATTCTAAATAAGAAAATAAATCTCTCGAAGAAACATAATTCAGGGTTATCAACTCTACCAGAGAGATCAGATAATCAAATAAAGATAAATATTTGCAAGGAAGAAGAATTTTTTTTTGAAGTATTATCTTGACTAGATCATCCAAAGAAAAGGACACGGATCAAGGCAAGGAAACGTAGCTTTGATGAAAATTTTCATTTGGTAAAAAGGGAAAGAATTGAAGTTGAATATGAAACCAAGAAAATTGTAGAAGGCTCGAATAAAGGAGGCATAGTAAGTGCCAATGACAATAATGGAGAAAATCTGGCATCGGATAATGTTTGTTTGTTAAATGAATGCCATTTGAGAAATAATAATATCTTAAGTTCTAATAGTATTGAAACTGAAGGTGATTTTCCACATGGGAAGATGTCTTCAATTTTTATGGAAAGGCCTATGTGTTTGCCACCAAAGGTTGATAAATATCGTTTGTGAAGTATCCTACCAAGTGATGAAATTGCCCTGCCTCCCTCTAAACGACGTCATCGGGCTCAGGAAGCTATGTCTACATGTGTTGCAGAGGCTGTAAGAACTTTAGTGGAGCGAGTGCCAACTGGTGTGACTAGACAGGATCATGCATCCAAGATTTCTGCAGATGAAAAATCTTTTGCTAAATGCTTTGATAATGACAAGAAGTCAGTTAAGGGAAATGAGGAATGTGTCAAAGTAGACACATTGATCCAAAAAGAAGCAACAAAAACAAGAGATAGTAAGAAACCTGTGGTGTCTTAAGATTCATATCAATCCTTTATAAGGTTTTCTAAATCAAGGTGCCTGCACGATATGCTTCCCAAACAGTTTCCACATTTGGCTACATAAATGTCTCTCTATAATTGTATATTGGATCATACAGGAATTGCGAATTAACACTTGGTCCTAATGGATGCAACCCTCCAAGAATCTCTCTTATAAATATAAAAGCTCTCACCAAATCAAACAAAATGCAGGGAAACTATATTTTCCTATAGTAAAGCTTGAATCCTCAGTTGAAGGGCCATTAGTTCATAGTCCATGGAACATGTTTCTAAATCCAAGTTATTTTTTTAACAGTCAGTCAAATCCTTAGTAGAAGGGTAACTATCTCATAATCCACGGACCATGTTACTAAATCCAATATGGCTGACATCAGTAGATCTGCAGCATTAAGTTTGCAAGATTCACCAAGTAAAGAAACCTCAACATATGAAATCTCAAAAGAAACTGCTTCATATATTAAAAATATAAACTACAAACTGGGTGTACTAAGTATTTTTCACATTCAAATCTCCAGTTTCCATACATTCACGTTTATTGAAATTACTTGGAAGGTTAAAAATCAATATGATCCAGAAAACATCTTAATAAAATACTAATAGTGATAGAAATTTTGAAAATAACAAATATATATTATTCACAACAATTTCCACATTTGGCTACATAAATGTCTCTCTGTAATTGTATATTGGATCATACAGGCATTGTGAATTAACACTTGGTCCTAATGGATACAACCCTCCAAGAATCTCTCTTATAAATATAAAATATCCCACCAAATCAAACAAAAGGAAGGGAAACTATCTTTTCCTACAGTAAAGCCTAAATCCTCAGTTGAAGGGTCATTAGTTCATAGTCCATGGAACATGTTACTAAATCCAAGTTATTGTTCTAACGGTCGGTCAAATCCTCAGTAGAAGGGTAACTAGCTCATAATCCATAGACCATGTTACTAAATCCAATATGGATGACATCAGCAAGTCTGCAGCATTAAGTTTGCAAGATTCACCAAGTAAAGAAACCTCAACATATGAAATCTCAAAAGAAACTACTTCATATATTAAAAAGATAAACTACAAACCGGGTGTACTGAGTATTTTTCACAACCAAATCTTCAGTTTCCATACATTCACTTTTATTGCAATTACTTGGAAGGTTAAAAATCAATATGATCCAGAAAACATCTTAATAAAATACTAGTTGTCATAGATATCTTGAAAATAACAAATATATATTATTCACAACATGCTCTCGATGGACATAATAAAATAACAACACCTTCTCTAAGGATGCAATCCGATCAATAGTCAAAGCATCTGCTTGCACAAATACACGATCAAGCAAAACTTGCAACTCACAACATCTTCAATTAGTAGGGTGCCTATGCCTATGAAAAATATGAAAAGCAAAAAGTAATAATTTAACCAACTTGTAAAAATGGTCAAAAATATGCCCAAGATATGGTCCAAATAGTGGTATTCTTACCAATTTTCCACCTATCTTAAATTCTGTGGACCCACACTCAACATTTATGGTACTAATGCCTTAAATTTATAGAAGTTGTGAAACAAGCTCACACGAAGACTATTGGATTAATCTTGTGTGTTACTATCAGAATTTGCACCAACATTCATAAGCATGGATCCTAAGGATGGGAAGTGAATAGTAATGTCTAATGCACAACCTTATTACCATAAGAATGTTTCACTAATATGGTCCAAATGTTAGTATTGTTAAAAAAATTCAACCTATCTTAAATTATGTAGATCCACACACTCAATGTTTATGGTAAGCTACCTAACATTTATAGATTTGGTAAAACAAGAAACAAGCTCATATGAAGATCAAAACGTGAACAAAAAGGCAAACTTTAAAACAAGATCATTACCCTGTAGATTGTTGTGCAGGTGCAGACGGTGCCTTGGTAGGTCCATGAATCATAGTTTCCATAAACATCAGAGACAAAATGAGTGGGTATTTAATAATTCTCCTTATTTATGAAGATAACACATTTAATAATTCTCCTTATTTATGAAGATGTACTTCAGTGGGTATGAATGAACCACGGGGACCCTGAAGGACTCTAGAGACAACTTGTTGTGGCCACAAAAAAACTTAATGGAATCATGGAATCCTAGTCTTGGTCCATGAGACCATCAAGTGAAGGGCCAAGTGGCACAAGATAAACACCAAGAAGACCTTTGAACCACAAAACATTAAAAGTCAAGAGTCAAAGATGAAAAAGAAAGGAATCCTTAATGTCAACTCCTAATTATGTGGAACCAATTTAAATGTTTTATGGACTATAAATGAAGAACAATTAATAATCATTTCACAATCATCATTTCATCACTTGAAGGCTCCAACAATCCATGAATGAGGTCTTCATATTCATCGCAGCTAAGCTTGATTGAGAACAATTAGGTGGCTGGTTATTTTTCTTTTTCTTCAATGTGGCAGCTCTTAAGCTTTCTTGGGTCTCTTCTTTCACTATAACAGTCATGGCGGTGGAGGTTAGTCTCAATGGTAAAGAGAAGTAGTAGAAAAGATGCTATAGTTCATGATAAAGTCTTGTTGAAGGTCACAGTGGTGGTCACGAGTTAGCAGAAGAAGGTAACAGTCGCAGTGGTGGTCACAGTGTTAGTAGCAACAGTCTCAGTGGTAAGAAACAACAGTAGCAAAGGTTCTATAACAGTCATGGTGGAGTGGTATTAGGAAGTAGCAGCCTTAGTGGTGGTACCCACTATCTCTTCTAGGATCCAAGCCCTATTAGGGATGTCTTCCATTTCTATATAACCCTCTACACCACAGCAAAAGCATCTGAGAGGTGGCTACAAGACTCAGTTGATGTGGCAAAAATAAAGCAGTCCATGTGGCAGCAACTGAAGGATATCGATAGTAAGCCTACTAGGGAGTTCTTGGTTTTGAAATATTTTTTTGATACATTCATCTCAGTTCTGTGAACAAGAATTCTTTGCTCATGTACAAACTCAGGGTTTTTGTCTTTAAAAGGTTTCATTGTGAGAGAAATAATGTGTTCAATTGTATGATGCTTATTTTACTACTACAATTGTCTTACTATTGTTAATATTTCAAGTGTTATCTCTATTACAGTCTGCAATTTTTAGGAATAACATACACATGTCAAATTTCAACACTATACTCATATTTTGATAGGTCAAGCAAATTTTAATCACCTAGGTTTTGGTTAATAGTGTGGGTATGTTTACCATGGTCTGAAAATTTAACAACATCTCCACAATAACCAAGTTTCTGGCATTATCATCCGCACACATCTTCACAAAACTAAATCGCAAAGCACACATGACCATCATAGGTCAGCTATTGCAATGACATAATCATCTTCCAATGTAGAATGTAAATTCCTACCGAGACAGAGTATACTCTTTCATAGAAAAAGTGCTCATGATTGCATTCATTCTATTTATTGCTAATATGTCAAACCCATCTCGAGCATATGGTGTTTATCTAATGAATGTATTTGATATCTAAGAATGACTGTAAAAGATAAGAATAATATATAGCTACTCAAAATCATTGCTTTCCTAATGATAACAGAGAAACAAAAGTACAAACCTCCACAATGAATTTCAAAGCACAAGTTGAATTTGTATTGCTACCGACAATATATACATTGTTTATTCTCATGTAAAAAAAAATGCGCCCCACTATCTGGCGAACTGGACAGGTCCCAAGATCTTTTGTTTGTATTATATGCAATTTAAGTTTTTTGTGGGCGCAGGTATATGAAGTGTAAGGCTAAAGAATGAATCTCGCTAGAAGCTCAAATTGAAAGTACGGTGTTGTAGAGGTGGCTCCCTCCTTAGTAATATCCACATATTTATTAACAGGTAATCTCTATCTACTCTATAAATTCTTTGTCTAGAGGCAAACGAGAACTATATTGATTTTGGGGCCCTCCATATTGCATGCAGTTCTGGAAGCTTGACAGCTTGAGTATCATTGTAGGTGCCTTTGATTGATCAATGAGGAGCTTCAATAGGGTAAAGATGGGGCATGCTCAATAATGTAATCCCAACATCCCTCACCCCTCACCCGTATCTACATGGAAGGCGTGCACCAAGCTTCCACTGTAGATAACATACAACGTGTTTTAGTGACAGTCTACCTAGTCTTTTCAAAGAAATGCATAGAAAAAATCAATGATATGTCTGAACTCTAGCTTAAAAAAACATTTTCTTATGAAAATATAAATTCTTATAATCCCTCCTTCAGCTGCTACATATCATTCTACTTACAAAAGAGAGGGTGTTTGCAGAGATTTCTACATGTTTGTCATTTTACCTAAATAGTGATTACACCAAATCTTAGTTACAAGAAACATCTCTTAACTGCATATGCATGCTTGATAAGGAAATTTCCATTCTTGCTCAGTAGCCATCCCAACAACATAAAATGACCAATAGGATTGGTATTACACTGATAGCATAGTAGGTGCATGGACTTAGCAGAATGCCAAAAATATAATGTTCAACAAAACAAGGTACTTCCATCAACATTCTTCATTGATGTGTACTCACAGACAATAAATGAACCCTGAAGCTGACATTTATTATGACAACACAAAACTTGATTTTAAAGATCAACCAGACTCGAAATAAGATACTAAATGTGAACTCAATTCTTAGCAAAGTGAAATTTCACATTTAATAAAAACAGTATACCAATGTATCAAAAGCAATTTGGCTAAGTTGGCACCATAATAATGTAGATATGGGGTTCATCACTCTACATGGCTAAAAACAATGCTTACCCTAACCAAAAAAATGTATCAAAGGCTATAGCTGAGAAATGACCCCATGAGACAAAATAGCTCCACTGAAGAGCAAAAAATAATATCACAACTTCTTCTTAGTTTGTTATGTATATAGCTGTCTCTAGCCGCAAAAATGTTGATCTTAATTACCATCCTATTCAAGCTCAAATGTCTATATGAAAAATTTGCATGAGCGAAACGATATTTTTAAAACAGACCCATTACATCAAAACATTATTTCAGAGACGTGTGTGTGAAAAAGTCACAACGTGAGGTATAGGTAACTCATAAAATTTAAGGAGATTTGATCAGAGAAATAAAGTGCATATGGTATACACTATATATAAACATTACACAGTGTAGTATGTACTATATATAAGTGTCATATACTGTACATAGTGAATTGTCAAGAAAGTGCAGTACATTGAATAGTCAGTACATAGTGTATTGTCTAGTGTCTTCTGTGTACTAGTGCATACCCAAGACACTGTGACTACCCTATATAGTTTATCATGTACCATATTATATGTATATATTCTATATACACAGTATCATTTAAGTATATTATAAATAATATGCATATTTTATAAGTTTATTTCAATAGAGTGAGTATACACTATACAGTAACATACTCTTCACTATGTATCTTTATAAATGTACCATTGTATATTGTACATATTTTTATGTATATTACAAATTATATTTACTATACATATGGTATATATACTTTTATTTATGTAGTATCCATGTCATATCGTATCCAAGCTTTTCTAAAACTTTGCCACATCCTTATTGGATATTGTATCCATATCCATATCCTCGCAAACTTAGCTTCAATCAATAAAATACTTCTGATAATGTTAAAGAGTTCCTCATTGTTGTGTGACCTACTTGAGTCAGCTGTGTTGGAGGTGGGTATGGAGAATTTTTTTCAAATCGTCACTAACAATGCTTCCAACTATGTCGCTACTAGTAGATTATTGATACCTTGTTTTTTGGACCTCTTGTGTAACCTATTGTTTGGACATCATAAAACTTGAATGGATTAAATCTGTTATGGACAATGCAAATACCATAACAAAATACGTTTATAAATAGGAAGCATACATGGGTTCTCAACTTAATGAGGAAATGTACTTAAAGATGGAGCTTTTTCATCCTACAATCATCTGATTTGGAGCAAATTTTATATCTTTGTAGTTCATTTGTGCCCAACAGATGAATCTTAAAAATTTGTGAGCGAAGAGTGAAAAAATAAAAATATAGCACAAATGGTGATGGCAAAGAGATTGTAATGTTTCATTATGTAACGCCCATTTTATATGGGAGCCTTGTTTTGGTAACAATTGTAGTTAGATCAAGATAAAATCAGACAAAATTGTTCTAACTTCTATATGATTTATCTATTCTAGAGTGAGGTGTTTTTTGTTGGACTTCTACCCTTATCTTTAATAACTAGCTTCTGAATCCAACTCTTGCACTACAAAAAAATGTTACTAATGAAATCAAATAAATTTGGAATTTTGCATGAAAACATACTCTCTTTTTTTGTCCCATACGTGTGCACTTAAAAAATAGGATGTTGCAAAGATAAAATGATTTTGAGAACCTAAAAAAAGTTCAAGTTTGATGATAATGTAAATCATTTTGAAAAACATCAAATCTAATGAGACCCAACCGAATATATATCTCACAAGATTCTATGCTATCACTTTTTAACAGATGTGTTCCCTAGCAGTGTGAAGCCTTGGTCTTTCATTGCATCAAAAAAGTCAATCCTATTGAAGATATACAGTTTGCGATATGTCATGACTACGACAACTGTACCCTGCAACAATGTTTCAAATTCCACATAGAGACAATGCATTAATTAAAGGAAAACTTATTGTTCAGAGTGATATCTAACCAAGACACTCCAACAAAGAAAAACTATTCCCTCTGTAAAAGATCAAAGCAAGATCATTCACATTGAAGTATTGTTGTTGTTAAAGTGATATTATTGAAAATATTCAGAAAGGGCACCATTCCATCCTGTGAACAAAATGCCTTCGGTTTAAGAATGCAATTGTTGTCAACACCAAATGCAATAGTTCGAAAGTCACTGCCTAAAATGTAGCGGTTCATAATGGCAATGTCCTAGTCAAACATGAAGTCGCTAATGTGCCTTCACAGTATCATTCTCCTTAATACTATTGAGAGTATGTAAAAATGGGAAGCCTAAATATTAGTTGTAATATGGAGACACACAAGAGGCACTCGAAATATTCAAAGCATTTAGGGATATAGTTGAAAGGAAAAGCAGGGCAAGTTCAAAGTTCTCATAATGGGAAGGAGAGGTGAATACAACTCCAAAGATAGTTGTGAGTAGTAAAAGTCCCACCTGTCAGACCTCCCAAATAAAAAAAATTAGATGATACTAACAACAACCTGTTATAGAAAAATGATTTATAATGGCACAATACATAGGAAAACCAACAAAACTGCACATACCATATCCAGAATGACGACCCTTTATTTTTGCTTCCAAAGCACGATGAGCATGAGCACACGAGTGGATTTTCATTGGCTTCCAAAAGCTCATAAGAATGAACGGTGAGCTCAAAATATCCCAAATTTGGAACCTGGCCTAGAACAAATAACAAACCCATCTTTGACCAACTTCTGAATATTTTTCCCTGCAATAAGAAAAGTAAACTTCAGTACAAGTTTTGAGCAGCATTCAAGAAAAAACATCCCCGCAACATGTACCCGATAAATTCTGCCACACATTCACCACTATTAACAAATTTAAAAAAAAATGGACTTTCACCTAAGTTCAACCCTAAACTAAAAATAGAATGCAAAAGAAAGACAACCCAGGAAAAGAGAAATATTTATATGGGGAGCTTTAATCTTGATGAGGAAATATCACCTCCCCTACTTAACTATGGAATCAAAAAACCAACTTTGACCCACATACGAATTTCATTATTTACAAAATCCTGTGAGAAATATTTGGAACCGATACAGATCTAAGTAAAAAGATGCATACAATATAAAACCAATCCCTAATCCCAAACAACTAATCGAACAAAAACAGATAGCATCTAAATATAGACAATAGACACAACACTTTGCCTTGATGTATATGTTATTTAATCAAAATGGAGAGAGAGTTTTTGGTTACAAAAACAGACTTTAATGGACAAATAACAAGTATTTGTGTTGCAACAAAAAATAACACGCACATAAGGAACAAATATAACCACCAAATTCCTTAAAAAAAACCACTCACACAAAACAAAATTGCAAAAAAAACAAAAACCTAGAAAAATTATCGCAAATCCAAACTAGAGAATAGGATTGTGTTTAACCTTAAACAATGTTGTGTGCATAAGATGAAGCATGTGTTAACTCCATTACCATAGCACATAGACTGATTCAGGAAAAACTTTCCAAAGGAAGAAGAAGAAAACAAAAATGCACCACTAACTCTAGACAAGATTTACAGAGTAATTGGCCATGGAAATCTCGTTGACTTCATTAGGGTCCAACCAGACTTTTCCCTTCCCGCACTTTAGAACTCTTGTTGCAAGTCGCTTCTGCAACTTCAACGAAACCATTTTTCCTGAAAATTCGTCTCCCTACTGTGTGGTGCATGAAAACCCCAATTCTCCATCTTGTGTGGTGCATGAAAATCCCATGCTCACACCGTGCTTCTCCCTCTTTTGTAATAAAAAAAGCCCATAAATATTGTCATATTTATATATTAAATAAAATAAACTCCTAGGCCCTTAATAGACCCCAATATGATGTTTTTTTATTTTTTATTAATTAAACCCCCAATATGAACGAAGGTGATATAGTATTGGTCCATCAGCAACACCCCCGTGGATGCATATAGTCACACAAGTTCAAGATCCTAATTGAAATAGTGAGAGAAAATCTTCATATAAGGAGTGTTGATACCATTTTCAATAAAGAATGTATATACAAACATGTCAAATATCCTAAGACAATCTATATATTTAAAATCCTCAAAACATGAAACAATTCACAGTAACTTTAATCAATACCATACTATTAATCTGTCACAGTAATCTAGGGACTAAAACACAGTCTCATAAGAGATTAAAGACAATAAGGCATGAAAATGGTGTAATAGTGCTACAAAATGAGTAGTCACTCTGTATAATCAATAAAGAATGAGTAATACAATACAATGATCATGCTGCAAGCATGAATGACAAAGCAATTCGAATTCCCAAGGAGGTCATTTGAATTGAATGAGTGAGTCTAGCTTAACTGAATGTAAGCCATAGTCAACACTCAAGTTAACCACTGATCAAAAACCTAATTGACTCAACTGAGCCCTAACTGAAGTCAAAGTGCAATAAATGACTGATTCTAACTAAAAGTAACTCAGACACATGTCACTACAAGCCAACCAACAAGTAGTAGCACATCAATGACTCCAATGAACCCCGTTGAGGTTAACTGAAGTGTAACTGACCATCAGTAGTGGTTGGAGGCGCCCCTGTTGACTCCAGTTCATTAAATAATCAATTTAATGATGGAAGGCGCCTTCACTGCTCTATTTAACTGATTGTAACCATCAGTTAACAATATGGGGCATTAATGACACTCAGATCACCCTCAGAGTGCTCCAGTTAGCCTCCCCAAATGTAGGAGAAGGCTAAGTTAGCGTCCTTGACTGAAGGTAGGCATGGGTGTGCTCAAGCTGATGTCATCCAGTGCTCATTTGATGTTAATTAAGTCAATAAAACTTATGATAGTGGTTTAACTAGGACAAATTGACCAAAATGAGTGTGTATGGTGGTAAATGTCTCCAACACCCCCCCTTAAGCTATACTCAGGAGGAGTAGAAAACATAAAATGCATAAGAATGCTAGGGCCCCAGAAGCTAAGGCCATAGGTCACCCTGTACAATACTGAAACTCAAACAATGCTCAAAAATAAATTAAGTGAGGAAAAGAGGGAAAACCCAGTGGGAAAAACCCCCCCTCAAGCTGAACACTGAAAGTAGTAGGATCACCCTGATGAACTCACCCCCAACAGTGAATGGAGGTAAGTGAACTTCTTTTCTGAAAATCTCCTGGTGAAGATGTATGCAATCTACTCATCACTCAGGTAGTATTGCAGAATGATGGTCCTTTCATGCACTAGCTCCCTGATATAGTGCATGTGTATCTTTGCTTGCTTGGTCCTCTGCCTGGTAACTGGATCTGTGGATATCTTAATATCACTTTGATTGTCACAAAAGAGGACAGTGGACAAATTACTACCAAGATCAAACTCTGAAATAATTCCTTACAACCAAACTACTTAGATGAAAGCATTCACCGCTCCTCGATACTCAGCCTCTGCAGAGATAATGCTATGGCGGCCTACTTTTTTCTAGACCAGCAAATGGGGCCACCACCAAACATAAATACATATCTGGAAGTAGAATTCCAATCAATAGAATCACCCGCCCAATTGAAATCTGTGTATCCAATCAGCTCTAGCTCGGAGTCTACAGCATAGTGAATGTCGTAGGTCCTAGTTCCCTGAATATACTGGAGGATCCTCTTGGCTTCCTTCCAATGAATATCATGAGGCTGCTACATGTATCTTGATACAACATTCATGGCATAAAATATATCAGGCCTAGAATGTGTCAAGTACAACAAGCTACTAATGAGCTGTCGATAAATAGTGCAGTCCATGGGAGGTGTGCTTTTTCCTTCTTCAAGGCTGATCCTTGAAAGGAAAGGGAATGGTACAGGACTACATTCAGCCATTTTAAACTTGACTAACATGTCTGATATGTATTTGGACTGAGTGACCATTATCCCATCATAATTTTGCTCAATTTCGAGCCCCAAAAATTGTTTTAAGAGCCCCAAATCGCTCATTTCAAATGCATTGTGGAGAGCAGTTTTGATGGCTGAAATAGAAGCAACTATGCTACCTGTGATCAGTAAGTCATCAAAATATAAAACAATAATAATCAAATTACCATTATACTGTTTTATATACACATTTGGATCTGATCTATAACTTTGGAAGTTTTGCGAGAGAAGGAAGGCATCCATCTTGGAAAACCACTCTCTTGGGGCCTGGTTTAACCCATATAGTGACTTCTTTAGATTGCAAACCAAAGATGGATCAGAGATGTAGACATTAGGATGCTTCATGTATATCTCCTCATGAATATATCCATGTAGAAAGGCTAACTTAACATCCATATGATGCACTTCCCAGTGTTTAGATGCTGAAATTGCCAAAACTAGGCGGATGGAGTCCATTTTTGCAACCGGTGCAAAAGTCTCATGGTAGTCCACACCTTGGACCTGAGAGAAAACTTTTGCCACTATTCTTTCCTTATATTTGTAGGTACTTCCATCAACAGCAACCTTGGTCTGAAACACCCACTTGCATTGAACCAATTTCCTTCCCGGAGGAAGAGAAACTAGCTCCCAAGTAGTGTTTTTCTGAAGAGAATTCATCTCTTCATCCATGGAAAATTGCCATATCGGATCCTTCCAAGCATGGTAGTAGGACTTTGGGTCTGAAATAATCATCAAATAACAAGTTTCGAACAGCAAATTATTAGGACAAGAGAGCGCAATACCTACTCTTTGGAAATCAGATCGGGTTCTCCTTGGATCATCCGGATTTCCAATGTTATCTCCTGCAGAGGAGAGTGTCTGTCGGGCCCATGTGGGAAGATGATTTTGTACTTCAGGTTCTGATTCAGCATCTGATGTTTGTTGTATACTGATATCAGAAATCAGAGGATCCAAATCAGGTTCATCACCCCCAATTTCATCATCCAAATATTCAGTAGAATAGGAAGGAAATTCAACAGTTTTCTCCTTCACTAGTTCCACCTCCTGAAGAGGCTCATTGAACTTGACACTCCTTTTGATGATGATCTGTTTTGTTTTGATATCCAATAGATTGAAACCTTTTGATTCATTAGGATACCCAATAAACATACATTCTGTGATTTGCAGTTGCAAATCCCTTCTTTTATCAAGTGGAATTTAGGCCCATGTAGTGGACCCAAACACCGCAGGTTCGACACATCCAGCTTGTGTCTGAAGTATGATTCAAAAGGGGTCTTCCCTTTCATGGATGAGTGTGGAACTTTGTTTTGAATGTATGCTGTAGCATGCATGGCTTCATCCCACAAATTTGCATCCAACTTATTTGATTCCAACATACAGGTGGTCATCTCCTTGAGAGACCGATTCATCCTTTCTGCTACACTATTCTGCTCGAGAGTGTAGGGAATTGAATGTTGGACCTGAATACCACTTTGGGAGGATATGTGCAGAAACTCATTATTGACATAATCTCCGCCATTATTAGATCTCAATATATTGATCTTAAGCCCAAATGCATTCTCGATCAAGGCCTTCAGTTCAGTGAATTTTTCACATACTTCAGACTTCTTTTTGAGAAAGAAGACCCATGTGTACCTGGAAAAATCATCAATAAAATTCAGAAGATACCTTGATCCATTCATGGATGTGATAGGCATGGGACCACTAATATCAGAATGTATCCGCCTCAATATGCATGTAGCTCGGTTCGCCTTCCCTCGATCGAACTTGTGCTCAGGGTGCTTTCCAACTACATAGCCCTTGCAAATTCCAGTGGTTGGCTTGATGACCGGGAGGCCTTCAACCATGGAGTTTTTCTGTAATTGCTGCAAATATTTGAAATTGAGATGGAAAAACCTCTCATGCCACAGTCTACTAAATTCATTTCCATGAGTCAGCAGTGCAGTGGGCTTTGCATCCACCACAAAGTGGGAAAACTCATAGGCTTTTGCATGATGGTTTGCAAGGCCTTTGGCAACAAGTTTCCCGGATGCAAGTTCCGTTATGTTAACATCATTAAGGCTGAAGGATACTCTGTTAGGGACTCCTGTATGTGTCATCTGATAGAAAGTAAGGAGATTTGATGCCAGAGACAGTACATACAAAACATTTGAAAATAGCCATTCTCAAGATCAACTGTACCTTGTCCTTCTGCAATGATGGTGGAGTCATCTCCCATTTGGATGGGGATGGATTTGTCGGTCTCCAAAGATGAGAAGGAGTCTCTTTCAGACATCATGTGGTTTAAATCTCCAGAATCAATCAAGAGTGCTTTGGACTTCGAAGTGCTTGCCATGAGGGCATGACCTCTTTCATGTTGTGGTTCCCGATCTTACTGATCTCTCCTCCGAAATCTTTCCAGAAGATTGATGTGATTTCTCTCAAGGAGAGAGGTAGCTTCATCGAGCTTCTTCTTCATGCAGGCATGTTCAGGGTGGAATCTCTTCTTGCAGTATGAACACTTGACTTTTTCCTTTCCATGATGCCCTTTTCCTTTGTTCTTCTTTGAGTCGGAAGACTCATCATGCTGCGGGTTTTCAACTTTAGGATTAGGGGCTTCGAATTTAGTTTTTGGGTTCTTCTATTGCTTTCCTTTACCCTTCAGATCTCTGGGCCCCAAGACATGGAGGGCTTGATCACGGGAGGATCTAATGATCCCCATCTGGAAAAGCTTATCATGTTCACTTGTTAGGGACTCAATGAAGGCATTGATTGTAGACATCTTCCATCCAGGGGTTGTGAGCTTCCCCGCACGGAATGTAGAGACAAAAACTGAATAATCAACTCCAAGTTTGGAGAGTATGGTGAGGATGAGCTGATCATCCTCCTTCTCCACTTTGTATTACTTTAACAGTAAGAAAATGTGCTTGAACTTTGTGAAAAGGTCATTCAAGGTCTCGAATTGGAAGGTTGGAGAGACATCAACTCATTCTCAAGTTGGTATACTCTCAAGTCATCCTGCTTTCCATATAGGGTTTCCAATTTGTCCCAGATTTCCTTTGGAGTCTTCAATACCAAAAGATGGAAAAGAAGATCTCGGGAAACAAAGAGGCACAAGAATCCAAATACTTCATCCTTCTTGTTCAAGAATCTAGCTTTTTCTATCACAAAAGCAGGCTCTTCTTCAGTGTCCATAGTGACCCTATAGAGTCCTCTGGCATGTAGCTAGATCTCCATGTCTTCTTTCCATGAGTGGAAATTGAATGGAGTCAAAAGATCTACGGAAGAAGCCATCTGAATCTGCTGGAGCGAATGCCTTCACCCGTAAAAAACCTGAAAATCACAACAAAAAGGGCACCGTAAGGTCAGACAGCCTGCACATTTTAGGCTTTCATCACACCCAGCATAGTCAATCAAGCAAGATTGATCAACAATTTCCTTACTTGGGGTATTAAGTGGTAAGCCTTGGCTTCTATTGCAGTGCTGGAATTTTTGAGCTTTTGCTCAATTTTCATGCAAGATATGTAAAAAACCTTGTTTTTGAGAGATCTGAGCTTCATCTGCCGTGAGCTCTAATACCATATTAATCTGTCACAGTAATCTGGGGACTAAAACATAGTCTCATAAGAGATTAAAGACAATAAGGCATGAAAATGTTGTAATAGTGTTACAAAATGAGTAGCTACTATGTATAATCAATAAAGAATGAGTAATACAATACAATGATCATGCTGCAAGCATGAATGAAAAAGCAATTCGAATTCCCAAGGAGGTCATTCGAATTGAATGAGTGAGTCTAGCTTAACTAAATGTGAGCCACAGTCAACACTCAAGTTAACCATTGATCAAAACCCTAATTGACTCAACTGATCCCTAACTGAAGTCAGAATGCAATAAATGACTGAGTCTAACTGAAAGTAGCTCAGACACATGTCACTGCAAGCCAACCAACAAGTGGTAGCACATAAATGACTCCAATGAACCCCGATGAGGTTAACTGAAGTGTAACTGACCATTAGAAGTCGTTGGAGGCGCCCTTGTTGACTCCAGTTGTAACACCCCGGTTTTGACCCCGTTGCATTAAGCGTACATGATGTATATATTGTAATAATCATTGTACGGAGCTAAATTCCAAGGCCCCACCATTGGTTGGTTATGCTATGTTTTGGATTTAAATTTGTCACTGATGGTACATCGGGGCATGCAGCATATATTATGTTGGTCATCATGTAAATACACATCTATAATTAATTAAATGAATCTAACCAGCTACGATCGCGAAAACTAAAACAAGAAAAGGGCATGATTTTCCCAAGGATGAGGATGTGGGGGAATTTGTCCTACTTTGGCCAATGGGGTGAAAATCCATGTGTCTTCTTACCTTTTTTTACTCCAACCACTTTAATTAAGAAAGACTGCTGGTGGTTGAGGAAGTTAATGGTCTTTGGGAGTGGGGTGGCAGGACTGTCAGTCCTCACCCACACGTACACTCCACCACAGTGTTTTGACTTCACAATGGCAGGGGAAAATTTTCACGCTCTCTCCAATTTTGGGGCCTCACGATTTTGCTGCTCATCCCTCACGCAGAAATTTTTCTTGGCTCCATGAGTTGCTGAACACCCACACACTGCAATTTCGTGTCCTCCCTGTAGTTGTTCACCTTCACGCACTTCCAATTGTCTGCTCATTGTTTTCATGCACCTTTGGTTTCCTGTTCATCCACGTACATGGTCGGAGCTGCATACCATCCTCACGTAGGAACCATTGGCGGTTAATGATTCTCCCACATAGGTTTTCCTATGTCTTACCTCGTGGTTTTCCCCTGCAGATCTGAGAATGGTGTGGTTCCTTCCTTTACTCACGGGCTGATCAGTGGGTTCTACATTGTGGTTGTTCATGCACAGGTCGGGAGACTGTAAATTCGTCCCCAGTGTGGTTTGCATACGTTTTTCCCCAGCGGCTTCGATTGTGTAAGACAGACTGTTGTTTTCCCCGTGTATGTTGGTAATGTATGTTGATTATATTTCGGGACTGTTGTTCTTTCCCCATGTCCACTGATACATTTGGGACTGTATAATTCGCTTGGGATTCATTTTTCCCCTGTATAAGCTGTAATAGCTGATTGATTGCAAGAGTGCAATGGATGGTCTTCGGATTGTGAGAGGAGCAGGGATGTTGGCTTAGATTTGCTTGATAAACCTAGTGGCTGGAAACCACACAGACAGAGCTAGAGGGCTGGCCTTCTTCTCCATCACCCCTGAATAGCACTGGAAGGGAATGCAGTTCCTGAGGGACTGTGTAGCAGAGAAGGGACTGATTCCTTGTGTTGGGTGTGTTTGGGTGTCTTAGAGGCCAGGCTAGTTCTGGTGTAGGTGTTCTTAGCTCTGTAATGAGCTCACCAGCTTAGCATTGAGCCTTTCCCAACTCCTTGATGGCCTGATAAACCCAACTGTGTTGGCTTGGTTGTGTTTGTGAATCCTTGGCTACGTGTAAGCCTGCTAGTTCCTTTATTCCTTGGAGAATCATCCCCAGCTTGGGGGTGGCAGTGCTACTGAGAGATTAAGGAGCACGCGGGCCTATGGTTGGGTGGAACGTTGTAGCGATGTAGCTGGTTGCGGAATGAGTTCATCATAAGATAAGTGATCTTATCCATTTTTACTTCTGCAACTGTATTTGCTGTTAATGATCATGTTGAACATGTTGAATGAATGCCTATGTGAATGCATGATTAATTCCGCTGTGCAAGATACATGATTGTAGCTGTGTATGCTGAATAATTGCACCCGTGGATGATAAATATTCATGTGTGTATATTCTATTTTAAAGTTCTTGTTTAAGCATCATATTTCAGCAATTTTGTTCATGTACATGTTCATGGGCTCTTAGCCCGCATGTTTAACGCCATGGTGATCGCGTCCTCCTAGCCGATCGAAGGCAAGGGGACGTGACAGTATGGTATCAGAGCACCATGTTGCAAGCATGGGCCTGAATGAGCCTTGAATGATATAGTGACAGAGGTAGTGTTCCTTTCTACCCAGCAGAATCCGACTGTAAAATTCAGAAAATGGTCTAAGTGTTGGAGCAGTCGAAAGAGCTAGTGGAAAAAACTTTCGCCGTTGCGGAAGAGTTGGCGAAGTGAACTTCTGCTGTTGCGGAAGCATTCGCAAAGTGGACTTCCACTGTTGCGGAAGAGTTCACGAAGTGGACTTCCAATATAGCGGAAGAGTTAGTGGTTTCACGTCCGTAGTTGCGGAAGAGTTAGAGGAAGCCTGTCGATGAAGCACAGTTAGAAAGAAAATCGCGGGAATTTTCTAAGTGTTTTGACGTCCGTCGGAAGAGAAAGTGTTCGTGCGTCCGCCGTTGTGGAAGCCAAAGTCATTTGGCTTGCGATGTAAAAATACTGCCGATGCTGGACAAGTTAGTTCACCGATCGGAAGAATTTATTGTTTGGAGTGCCACCATTGAGGAAGCCAAAGTCATTTGGCTTCCGATGTAAAAAGACTGCCGATGCCGGACAAGTCAGTTCACCGATCGGAAGAATTTATTGTTTGGAGTGCCGCCGTTGCGGAAGCCAAAGTCATTTGTCTTCCGATGTAAAAATACTGCCGATGCCAGACAATTCAGTTCACCGATCGGAAGAAGTTATTGTTTGGAGTGCCATCGTTGCGGAAGCCAAAGTCATTTGGCTTCCGATGTAAAAATACTTCCGACGCTGATCGAAAGAAAGAATGGTTCCAAGAGCCGCCGTTGAGGAAGCGGAAGCATTACGGCTTCCGACCAGAAAGGCTGCCGACACCGATCGAAAGGGGAAAGCATTCCAGGAGCCGCCGTTGCAGAAGAGAAAGTGGTTTGAGAGCCGATTTTGTAGAAGAGAAAGTGGTTTGAGAGCCGATTCTGCGGAAGAGAAAGTGGTCTGAGAGCCGATTCTGTGGAAGACAAAGTAGTCCAAGAGTCGATTCTGTGAAAGAGAAAGTGGTTCGAGAGCCGATTCTGCGGAAGAATAATTTTGGGAAGAGACCCGATTGAACAAAGGAAAATTCAGCTGTTTTTTAGAGGAATTTTCAGTGGTTTTTCAGTGGATTTCCAGGGCTGAAAGTGAGAAAGTGGCAGCGATCTTATGCACCAGATAGACGTTCTTAATGAAGAAAATTTTGTGTGTTTGGGCAAATTGTTATTTTATGGTTATTCCCGGAAAAGGTAAGTGATTATGATTTATATCAATGTTATGCATCTAACAATTGTGTTATTAACACGTTTGCAGAATCATAGTCACCTTCAAGAGAAGTATTCCAGGTAGTGCAGTTTGGTAAGTAAGTTGCGGTTCAGTCATGGGAACCCATGATGGGTATTATGCTCGGGATTCCTATGAGCGAGCAGAAGATGCCATGGGAGAAAATGTCCATAATAGAAATGATGACATAGAGTCTAATGGAAGGAGGTTCCAAGAGACACCGTCAGATGTTGCAACCACTATGAGAAGCTTGATCAAAGCCCAGGAAGAGCAGCATCAGTTGAATGCTGCTATGTTGCAAAGTTTGACAGACTTGCATAGAAAGGTAGACTCGGGATGAGGTACATCAAGGCCAGAAGGCAGTAAGAGCAGTACTAGGAGAAGGAGAGGGATTTCTAGCGGGTCATCTGATTCTGAAGAATCCAGCGGGGATTCAAGCTCTTCTTCTCATAAAAGAAAGAGAAGAAGAAACCATAGGGATCGCTCTCGAGATGAATTTAAGAAAGCTAAACCTCCTACATTTGATGGCGAGATAAAGACTGGACAAGAGGCTAGAGCTTGGCTTCTTGGCATAAAGAAGTACTTTCAAGTGCATGACTATTCGGGAAACATGAAGGCAAGAGTTGCCATATTCAATCTAAATGGAAGAGCATCCATTTGGTGGGAACACTTCAAGCAAGTAAAGAGGATCAGTGAAAGGAAAATGAAGTGGAAATAGTTCAAGAAGTACTTCAAGCAGAAATACCTATCTAACAGGTATTACGATGACAAGATTAAGGAGTTCCATGAGTTGAGGTTGGGACAACAGACCATGGAAGAGTATGAAAATAAGTTTTTGGAGCTGTTGAGGTATGTCCAGTACATCAGAGATGAAAAAGTGAAGGTCCAGCATTTTCTAAGTGGATTACCTCAGTCTTACAAAGATAGAATTGAGTTTTATGAACCTAGAACTCTTGAAGAAGCAATAAGGAAGGCTAAGTATTGCTATGAGCAAAGAAAAGGTAAGCCGGATTACCATAAGGCATGGAAGGACAAGAAGAATGAGAAGTTTGACCAAAGAAAGAAAGGTTTCAAACCTTCTAGCTTCAAGAACCAACAGAAGCAGCCATCCCAAGCTGCGAGTAAGCCGGTTGGAGTGACAAGAGAAAAGCCTAAGGATCCACAACAGAATAGAGGGCCACTTCAATGTTGGAAATGTGGAGGACCCCACATGCGTAGAAATTTTCACTCGAGAATGAGAGTGCGAGGCCATCTTATAATGTTCAAGAAACAGAAACAGTGGGTCAAGTAGCAAGGGCGGTCCCTAGGATCTATGCAGCACTGGAGGACCGCCAGGCAGATCACCAGTCAGATGTGGTTGAAGTAGTAGGTAAGATTGTTGAGCAATCTGTTTCTATTTTGATTGACCTTGGTTCTACTCACAGTTACATTACTCCTAGAGTAGTGGAGATATGTGCTTTTAAGAAGGTAAAGCATAGGAAATCTTGGTTAGTTCAGCTAGCCACTGGAACTAAGAGAAAGGTCAGTGAAGTGGTAGATAAATGTCCATTGGTCATGAATGGACTGGTCACTTGTGTAGATCTGAATGTTCTACCGCTTGTTTCCTATGATGTTCTCATTGGAATGGATTGGTTAGAAACTCACAGGGTGAAGCTTGATTGCTACAATAAAACTTTCGAATGCATGGATGAAGAAGGGAACCTAGTAGTTGTGAAAGGTATTCCAAAGGTAATCTCAGTGAGGCAGGTTTCAGCAATGCAATTAAAGAAGTTCTGTAGGAAGGGTTGCCAGTTGTATGCAGCTCAGATTTTGGAGGAAACGAGAGATGAAACTCCGAGGTTGGAGGACTATCAGGTGTTACAGGAATTAAGAGATGTGTTTCCTGATGAGATTCTAGGGCTTCCTCCAAAGAGGGACATTGATTTCACTATTGAACTTGTGCCAGGAGTAGCACCAGTATCCAAGGCACCTTACAGGATGAGTACACTGGAGATGCTAGAGTTGAAGATGCAACTGCAAGAGTTGTTGGAAAAGAAGTATATCTGACCGAGTGTGTCTCCTTGGGGAGCACCAGTCCTATTCGTAAAGAAGAAAGATGGTACACTCAGGTTGTGTATTGATTACAGACAATTGAACAAGGTTACTGTGAAGAATAAGTATCCTTTGCCTAGGATTGATGACGTCTTTGATCAAATGAGAGGAGCAAAGGTATTTTCTAAGATTGACTTGAGGTTTGGTTACCATCAAGTGAGAATCAAGGACGAAGATATTCATAACACAGCCTTCAGGACAAGGTATGGGCATTATGAGTTTGTAGTGGTACCATTTGGTCTCACAAATGCACCAGCTACATTTATGTGCCTTATGAATAGTGTCTTCAACAGGTATTTGGATAAGTTTGTTCTTGGTTTCCTTGATGACATTCTTGTTTATTCTAAGAATGAGGAAGAACATGAAGAGCATTTGAGATTGACATTGAATTTTCTCAGGGAGCATCAGTTGTATGCAAAACTAAGCAAGTGTGACTTCTATAGAGATAGAATTCAGTATTTAGGTCACATTATCTCAAAGGAGGGTATATCTGTGGATCCTGAAAAGATTGAAGCCATTATGAATTGGCCTACTCCAAGAAATGTGATAGATGTGAGATCTTTTATGGGACTTGCAGGATACTACAATAAATTCATTGAGGGATTCTCCAGAGTTGCACATGCCATCACTTCTTTGCAAAAGAAGGGGATGAAGTTCGAATGGACATCGAGGTGTGAAGAAAGTTTCCAGAGGTTGAAGAACCTTCTCACTAGTGCACCAGTTTTGAAGGTTGCAAATCTAAAGAAAGATTTTGTGGTGTGTACCGATGCATGCGAACAAGGGCTTGGGGGAGTCCTTATGCAAGACAACCACGTGATATGTTATGAGTCGAGAAAATTGAAGGAGCATGAGAAGAACTATGCCACTCATGATCTAGAGCTTGCAGCCATAGTACATGCTCTCAAGATGTGGAGGCATTACTTGATGGGTAGGATATTTGAGCTCAGGACAGACCATTGTGGTCTGAAGTATCTATTTGATCAACCTACTCTGAATGCTAGGCAAGCAAGATGGCTGGAGTTTTTATGTGAGTTTGATTTTGAGATCAAGCACATAAAAGGAAAGGAAAATAAGGTAGCTGATGCACTCGGCAGGAAGGTGCAGGAAATGCATGTGGCATCTCTTAGTATTTTCCAATCAGATTTGAGGCAACAGATTGTTAGTCATGTTGCTGGAGATGAATTGTATGAGCAGGTAAAAGACAAATTGCAGCAACAAAGTCCTGAGAAAAGGTATGATGGATATAAATTGGAAGAAGATAGACTTCTCACTTATAAAGGTAGAATTTATATTCCAGATGTAGCAGGTTTGAGGAGAGTTGTTATGGATGAAATCCATCAAGCTCTGTTTTCTAGTCACCCAAGATATCAGAAGACAATTTCTACAGCTAGAAAGCAGTACTTTTGGCCAGGTATGAAAAAGGACATGGCTGAATACATTTCAAGGTGTATGAAATGTCAACAGGTAAAGGTTGAGCATCAACATCCAGCAGGTCTGTTGCAGCCTTTGCCAGTTCCGGAATGGAAATGGGAAGTTATTTCCATGGATTTTATTACAGGATTGCCGATGACTTGGAGACAACATGATTCTATCATGGTTTTGGTAGACAAGTTGACTAAGGCAGCACATTTTATACCAGTTAAGTCGACGTATGAGACAGACGACATTGCAAAGAACTTCATGAAGGAGATTTTCAAATTGCATGGATTGCCTAAGGCAATAGTCTCTGACCGAGATGTCAAGTTCACTTCCAATTTTTGGAAGGGGTTGTTTGCAGATTTGGGTACAAAGCTAAACTTCAGCACTGCATACCATCCTCAGATAGAGAGAGTTAATCAGGTGCTTGAAGATATGCTTCGCATGTACGTAATGGACAAACCAACCAAGTGGGAAGATTATTTGCACTTGGTGGAGTTTGCTTATAACAATGGACATCAAGCATCCTTGGGGATGAGTCCGTATGAAGCTTTGTATGGAGAAGGTGTAGAACACCAGTGACCTGGGATAATCCAGTGAATAGGATTGTGCTTGGGCCAAAATTGCTCAGGGAAATGGAGCAAGAGGTCGTAAAGATCAGGCAGAATCTGAAAATAGCCCAGGACAGACAAAAAATTTATGCAGACAAGCATAGGGTGAACAGGGAGTTCAGTGTTGGGGATCATGTTTACCTCAGAGTGAGGGCAAGGAAGAGTTCCTTGAAGCTTGGAAGTTGTGCCAAGTTGTCACCAAGATATTGTGGGCCGTTTGAAGTGCTTGAAAGAATAGGGCCAGTTGCATATAGACTTGCATTGCCTGCTAGCACTAGAGCTCATAATGTTTTTCATGTTTATTTGCTTAAGAGATATGTACATGATCCTAACCATGTGATAAATTGGGATGTGATTCAGGTGGAACCCAAGGGAGAGTTCCGAATCGAGCCAATGCGCATCCTTGACAGGAAGGTCACAATGCTCCGGAACCGAGCCATAGGTTAGGTAAAGGTGCAATGGGATCACTTCGGACCTGAAGAGGCTACATGGGAGCTGGAGGATGCCATGCGATTGGCAAATCCATTTTTGTTCAATTTTGCGGAACACTGAGGCGATTCTAGTGTAGAATTTGTTCAAATTTTGTAAAGCACTAAGGACAGTTCTATTGAAGGGGGAGGGGAATGTAACACCCCAGTTTTGACCCCGTTGCATTAAATGTACATGATGTATATATTGTAATAATCATGGTGCGGAGATAAAGGCCAAGGCCCCACCATTGGTTGGTTATGCTATGTTTTGGATTTAAATTTGTCACCGATGGTACATCGGGGCATTCAACATATATTATGTTGGTCATCATGTAAATACGCATTTATAATTAATTAAATGAATCCGACCAGCTACGATCGTGGCAACTAAAATGAGAAAAGGGCATGATTTTCCCAAGGATGAGGATGTGGGGGAATTTGTCCAACTTTGGCCAATGGGGTGAAAATCCATGTGTCTTCTTACCTTGTTTTACTCCAACCACTTTCATTAAGAAAGACTGCTGGTGGTTGAGGCAGTTAATGGTCTTTGGGAGTGGGGTGGCAGGACTGTCAATCCTCACCCACACGCACACTCCACCATAGTGTTTTGACTTCACAATGGCAGGGGAAAATTTTCACGCTCTCTCCAATTTTGGGGCCTCACGATTTTGTTGCTCATCCCTCACGCAGACATTTTTCTTGGCTCCATGAGTTGCTGAACACCCACGCACTGCAATTTCGCGTCCTCCCTGTAGTTGTTCACCTCAACGCACTTCCAATTGTCTGCTCATTGTTTTCATGCACCTCTGGTTTCCTGTTCATCCACGCACATGGGCGGAGCTGCATACCATCCTCATGCAGGAACCATTGGCGGTTAATGATTCTCCCGCATAGGTTTTCCTATGTCTTACCACGCGGTTTTCCCCTGCGGATCTGAGAATGGTGTGGTTCCTTCCTTTACTCATGGGCTAATTGGTGGGTTCTGCATTGTGGCTATTCATGCACAGGTCGGGAGACTGTAAATTCGTCCGCAGTGTGGTCTGCATACGTTTTTCCCCAGCTGCTTCGATTGTGTAAGACGGACTGCTATTTTCCTCGTGTATGTTGGTAATGTATGTTGATTACATTTCGGGACTGTTGTTCTTTCCCCATGTCCACTGATACGTTTGGGACTGTATAATTCGCTTGGGATTTGTTTTTCCCCTGTATAAGCTGTAATAGCTAATTGATTGCATGAGTGCAATGGATGGTCTTCAGATTGTGTTGGGAGCAGGGATGGGGGCTTAGTTTTGCTTGATAAACCTGGTGGCTGGAAACCACACAGACAGAGCTAGAGGGCTGGCTTTCTTCTCCACAACCCCTGAATAGCACTGGAAGGGAATGCAAGGCCTAAGGGACTGTGTAGCAGAGAAGGGACTGATTCCTTGTGTTGGGTGTGTGTGGGTGTTCTAGAAGCCAGGCTAGTTATGGTGTAGGAGTTCTTAGCTCTGTAATGAGCTCACCAGCTTAGCGTTGAGCCTTTCCCAACTCCTTGATGGCCTGATAAACCCAACTGTGTTGGCTTGGTTGTGTTTCTGAATCCTTGGCTATGTGTAAGCCTGCTAGTTCCCTTATTCCTTGGAGAATCATGCCCAGCTCGGGGGTGGCAGCGCTGCTGAGAGATTAAGGAGCACGCTGGCCTATGGTTGGGTGGAACATTGCAGCGACGTAACTGGTTGAGGAATGAGTTCATCATAAGATAAGTGATCTTATCCATTTTTACTTTTGCAACTGTATTTCCTGTTAATGATCATGTTGAACATGTTGAATGAATGCCTATGTGAATGCATGATTAATTGCGCTGTGCAAGATACATGATTGTAGCTGTGTATGCTGAATAATTGCACCCGTGCATGATAAATATTCATGTGTGTATATTCTAGTTTAAAGTTCTGGTTTAAGCATCATGTTTCAGCAATTTTGTGCATGTACATGTTCATGGGCTCTTAGCCCGCATGGTTAACGCCATGGTGATCGCGTCCTCCTAGCCAGTCGGAGGCAGGGGGACGTGACACCAGTTCATTAAATAATCAATAAATAATCAATTTAATGAAGGAAGGTGCCTTCACTACTCTGTTTAACTGATTGTAACCATCCGTTAGCAATATGGGGCATTAATAACACTCAGATCACCCCCGGAGTGCTCCAGTTAGCCTCCCCGAATGTAGGAGAAGGCTAAGTTAGCCTCCTTGACTGAAGGTAGGTGTGGGTGTGCTCAAGCTGATGTCATCCAATGCTCCTCTAATGTCAATTAAGTCAATAAAACCTAGGATAGTGGTTTAACTAAGCCAAATTGACCAAAATGAGTGTGTATGGTGGTAAATGTCTCCAACACATACTTATCACAATATAATAATACAAAATCAAGTGAGAATATATTCATACAAAGAAATTTAATTT
Source organism: Pseudotsuga menziesii (assembly GCA_001517045.1). NCBI lineage: Eukaryota > Viridiplantae > Streptophyta > Pinopsida > Pinales > Pinaceae > Pseudotsuga > Pseudotsuga menziesii. The sequence continues at coordinate 125,375 of LPNX010708476.1, forward strand.
TCACATAAATCAATTAATCACTAACCAATGCACCTAAATACTCTTTAAATAATAATCATACACCATTTAAAAATAAATCATAAATTTATTATCTAAATAAAAATAAATAACACACAAAACAAAACAATATATTTCAATATACATTATACCAAATCCAATTTAACTAACTCTCAATTTAAAAAAAAAACAGCAGCAACAACAGTATACATACTTTTAATTCCATCATAATAATAAATTTTGCTTACATCATAATCCATACACACTTTGATCATACTATCATTCTACCAAAGTTTTACATACCAAATCCAACTTAAGTAACCCTCAATTAAAAAAACAAAAAACAACAACATTATACATACTTTCAATTCCATCATAATAATAAATTTTGCTTACATCATAACCCATACACACTCTGATCATACTATCATCCTACCAAAGTTTTACAAAGAAATCCTTGATGAAGTAAAACTAACACTCCAAAATTTATCCATCCACAAAAATAAATCAACTTAAAAAAATTGCAAAGCCTTTAATGAAGACACGTATATAAACCACCACAGCACGACATTGGAACCGACAAACCATATGATACAAGGAAACCGAGAACAGCCCTTCACCAACCTGCCCAAACATTCCGTTGGGTTCTAAAATTAGATGAGGAATCTAAGATACAAACAAACTGTTTGGCCGAGAGAGACCATTGAAAAGTCTTATCGACATACATACAAATTAGGAGTGAGGTAGGAGGACAATGACTTTTCTATCTCCATATAAATTTATAAGTCATAGTCCATAGTTTATGTGACGTTTACACAAACCAGATTTTCACAACATACGAAGCAAAGATATACATCGAAATAATCTGGAAAGCAACAACTACTAATTAGATCTCGTGTAGTGGGAATGGATCCCATATATCAGCCCGGTAAGTTGCCGATGCCGATTCCCCTAGTAAAAAAATAGATATAGTCAAATTCTATTTGAAACTGTCACACAACCTCTTTGGATAGACTCCAAATGTTATATACATCACTTGTCACATTAAATTTCGTCGACTAGCATTTCCCTGTAACATTATGTGCCTTTATGATAAACTTTGAAGATACATCAGACCATATTTTTAAACATTAAGTGCCTTCAACATTAGATTTCGTTCACTGACCACTTCCCATTGATAAACTTTGAAGATAAATCCGACCAAATTTTTAAACATTAAGTGCCTTTCACATCAGATTTCGTTCACTGACCAATTCCCATTGTAGACTTTGAGGTAGACCATTTCTACAACATTAAACGTCTCTTTACCATAAATTAAATTTTGTTCACGGACCAATTCTCGTGGTAGTCGTTAGAATATATTACAACCATTTTTAAATTTCCATTCCCGACCCGTTCCCACGAGGATATTACCTTTTGAAATATATATAAATGGACCATTTTTTAAACGTTACAGTCCTTTTCGCATTAATCTTCGTTCACCAATTCCCACATGAGGAACCGAAACATCGAGGATTAACATGTTGAATTTTGAATTCATTGTAATGTATTTCTCAGATATTAGCTAGTTAGTTAAATTTTAGATAATTTGCATTTTTTGGTTTTTTTTAGGAATTTAGTAACGGATAAATCATTGAAATTGTGATTTAGGTTACTGGAATTGCAGTTTTTACTGTAGCTGTGGATTTAGTGACCTCAATTACCATTGAGGCATTTCAATTATGCAATTCCAACAATCCAAAATTACCATTTTAACAATTTTCGTCATATTTTAATCAGAAAAACCACAAGAATCTAGGTGCAAATCATCTAAAATCTAGTTTAATATAAATATTTGTCACTTCTTATTGCACCTAAAGTTTAGTTTATCATAAATATTTGTCACTTCTTATTGATGATATAAAGTCAAATCATAATTTTAAATAAATAAATTCAAATTCCAGCACTATGTTAATAAAGTAAGTTAATAGATTTTACATGTTAATACATTTGAGTGAACAAAGAAATAGATATGACTATCGCTACTCAAGAGTCAACTAAGTCAAATAACATGTGATAAAAAAAATGGACCTGCATTGTTCATGCGTCGTTAGCTATATCCGGCGCAAGGAATCAAATATCATATTTCAGATAAGATGCCCTTTACTATAATTGTTGTTGAACATTTCCTATTTTAAAAATTTTATTTCAATTTTTATTTATAAGAAAATAAAGCTTACGTAATTCCAGCTCGACTCATGCCGTGTTGTCACGAACAAGCTCAGTCCACGTAAGCTATGTTAACCCATCGCATGGCTCTATTGCTCTTTTTGGGCCGTGAAATTGGAAAAGTTAGTTTGCTGATGCAACGTAATTGTAACTTAAAATAATATCCACGTGTTGTTCAATTGACATTATTAATATTCTATCTATCCAATTCAACCCCAATGAGCCATAACCACGTCAATCAGATGGGTGTGAAGCAATTACAGAATAGAAATACATTTTCAATATATTTAAAAAGTAGTTATTTCTAATTAAATCAACTTTTTGAAACTCATATTAAATTGACTATAATCGACCACAATATATCTATATACAGGAGAAGTCCAATTACAAATCACAATCTTTCTCATAGTATTTTCTGATTAAATCAACTTATTAAAACTCATATTAAATTGACTATAATCGACCACAATATATCTATCTACACGAGAAGTCCAATTACAATCACAACCTTTCTCATAGTCCTAACGATCACATGGTTTTACATAACAATAAATACCATAAGTGGATGTCATTTTTCATAAATCAATCATTGTCAGCAAGTAAGAGGACAAATATAGGATTACAATTTTCTTCATTTTAAATATTTTGTAAACAGTATTTAATATGACTAATTATATAAGCTAGTTTTAATAATAATTTTTTATTATTTGAAGATAATATTGAAAAACTAATAAAGAATAAAAACATAGTGTTGGAAAATAAGTTGCACACACTAGATATTAGACTATAAGAAATGTAAAAGCAAAGTAAAGAAAAAACAACCAACCCACCAAGAAGATATTGGTAATTTAGAAAATATTGAGATGAAGAGCAAGATTAAAGATAATATGGTATATACAAGAAAATATTGTATATATGGTTTATAGTTCAATTTATGGTTATGTTATGATGAAATATTAAGATAATTAAAAGAATTGAATTAGCACCAAAATTCAAAATGGTATTAGAGCTAGGTACATGATAGAAGTATTTCCATAATTTTACTAAAGTTTAAGGTTTCTAGCAATTACATGTTTCAAACAGTTGCAAGTCTACGGTAGTTCCAGTAGACCTAGCTTGCATTCATGATGACAAACGTTAATGTGGAATATAAACTTGATGGGGCTTTCAAGTTCAAATCTTGCATGTCTACATTACTCATATTCTTGGAAGATAATGAAATTTGAATTTTGTAGGCGAAGTTGTATATGAGCCAAAAGATGATACAAAGAAGTCTCAGTGGAAGAATAATGAAATAAAGGCTAGGAGGATCCTGATAGTCTTTGTAAGAGATCACTTGGTGCCTCATATATCCAAGTTAAAATTATTCAACCAAAGCCATGTTTTATTCCTTGAAGAAGTTATTTGAGAACAACAACACCAATGGAGCACTTGCCTTGAGACAATAACTTCACTACATAAGCATGACTATAGTAGATTTAGTTGCATCCTACTTCATGAAAGTCTCTAACCTAAGAGATTGGTTGAGTGCCACCTCAGTCTTGGGAGCCATTCATTCATAGTATTAGTGGGAAATCCAAATTTCCCAAGTTCGATTTTCTTTTGGGGTGGCCTATTGTCAATGGTAGCTTCTATGTTTGATTTTAAAGGTTAGCATATATAATGATTTTAATCCTTCCTGTTTGATTTTGGGGGGAAACCTATACTTAATGGAATCCTTCTTGTTTGATTTTGAGGGGAAACCTATAGTGAATGGAATCCTATGTGTTTGATTTGGAAGGGAATCCTAGAGTCAATGGGAGCATATATTATTAGTTTATCTCAACATATATGAGTTGATGTATCCTACAATATATTTTATGTGTTTACATGAACACCATGTATTGTTAATGATCAATCATATTGCATAATAATTAAACAATTTACTTCATTGACATCCATTCCCTTATGTTTAAATAGAGGCATAACAATCTTGAGCATTCCTTTCATAACAGTCATAGAACATATTTATATTAGAAACATGTAACATACAACCATAGAATAGATACAAACAATCATAGGACAAATAGAATAGAACATACCAACAGATTGTTGCCAATGTTAATAATCTTAATGAACTTTTGAAATGAAACAAGTGTAGAATGTAGAATGGTTTATGTTTCTTTATAGTTTTCTCTTGTTGTTTTTTATTGGTGAATTAACCAAGCATGGGTCACAATCTTTTCAATTTGAATGAGTGCATAGGATTGAAATTTGGGGTGATCTGATGGCTAGAAAATAGCATGCGTTAATCTCGTTGCTTTTGAACTTGTTTATGGTTTATTTGACTTACTTAATTGGTTTGGTGGCATTTATTGCATTTGGAGTGTTGAATTGGGTGTGATCTAATGGTTGGAAAAAATACAATGATGGTTTGTGTTGATCCATGTGTTGTTGAGAATGTTAATGGATTGTTTATGGTTGATTTGATTGATTAAACTGGTTTGGTTCCATTTATTGTAGTTGGAGGGTTTACTAGTTGAACATGCATGCATGTGAAGCTAACCAAACCGCCCCTCTTCAGTGTGTAATATGTATGGGAGATGGTTTTTGTGTGCTTGCTAATGTATTGTTACCTTCTAGTCGAGATTCATTGGGTTTGAAGTGATAGGAAATATATACTTGTGGAATGGGTAATGTTGGAAGCATTAAGTTTGAGTTAGATATTTATGTTAGAAAATGTTTAGATGTGGCAAGGACTATATGGGTTGTATTTTTGGATAGTCAGTTACGTACAATTGGCATTAATAGGACTATTTATGGACAAATATGGGCCTAGTCATCTTAATGGTTTGTTTTGTATACATATAGACACACACACACACACACACACACACACACCACACACACACACACACCACACACACACACACACACATATAGAGAATTTTAATTTGTAATTTTTTGTCCATTTTCTGGGTGCTTGATGGGATGGGTTCTATGTATATATGGGCGCCTGCAAGAACCTGCTACCCAAATATGATGCAATGGAAGCGCACGAGTGGAAAAAAACAAGAACACGCACATGCTCCTACTTCGGTAGTGGTGAACCTCCAGGTTGGATTTCCAGCGTGGACAATAGGAGCGTGCACGCACGCCTAATGACGCGCTCGCGTGTAAGTGCATGCACGCGTATGTAAACGCACGCGCGTCCCTCTGTTTAAAAAAAATAGTGAACAATTTTTTTTGTTCACAACCCACACGCAAGCGCGCAAGGAGGCGAAAACGACCCCCAAGGAGCCCAATAGAAGTTTCCAACCAGGATAAAATGACAACCACGACATTGGAGTAAGGTAGATGGAGTAGGAATGTCAATTTTTTTATTTATTTTGATGTTTTTTATTGTTTTTCAAATAAAATACAAAATTAAAAAAATTTGAAACTAAATTGAAAAGGGAAAATTTTGATATTGCAGGTACAAATTACCTAAACATAATGACAGATACCAATGAACCATCCCAAGAAAGGAATGAAACAAACCAATCAAAGGACCCAGACCCCTAATTAAATGAAGAAAACCCCGAAGATGAATTACACAAGGATTTAAACCAATTAAGAATTTTTAGTAATGAACTAAATAACACCAGGGAACCTTCTCGGGTTTCCCTCGCCACATCACTACAAAAGATAATAGATTCAATAAACATTGCCCACAGTGAGATAACCAATTTGAGTGAATATAGGGCTTGAATGAGAGAACATTATGGCATTGGTATATCCAAAGAGGATATAAAAAACCTGAATATCACAAAATCGCAACTGTGGAGCAAATTTACAAATCCGAGAATAGGACATGAGGAGAGGTGAGTTTGCATGGACTGGTGTAATTACCAGCGATGGAGAGAAAAGTGGAGGAAGAGATAGTTCATGGTTTTTGACAAGGCTCCATGCAACAATGTCAAGGTCCCACAATATTTTCTTAGGAAAATGTGGGCTGAGTTTGTGTTAGGATTCCATGTGAACTACTTCGACATCATCGAGTTCCAGGGCATCAGTTTTGGCTCAGCCCAAGATTGAACTCACTCCCACCGGAACCCACTCAGAGGACCTCCTGCACCTAAGAGAGAGCCAAACCCACTTCCTCAACCCCCTGGGTTAGGTAGCGGGATAGATGAGATCCATGAGTTCGTTAGACGTGTCACATGACACCTTCTCAGGCATACCACATTTGTGGCTATGTCCTCGTAGAGCGAGCAAGACCACCTTGAGAAACACACTTCTGCACGGTCTACTAGTGGTGGGTGAGGGATAGCAACTATAGGTGGTAGTGAGGATGATCCATCCAACTCGATGGGACCAGTTCCACATCATTTTTCTCGTTGTGGGCATCCATCCCATGTTCCCAAGTAGGAGCATGCCACATAGAGCTACCTACACTAGGTTAGTTATTGTTTTATTTAATGTTCAAGTATTGATTATACATTTTGAAATCTCATAATTTCTAATAAATTTAACTTGGAATCAGATGTTGACGACTTGATTTTTTTTAATGCACAGCTATTCAGTGCTAAGTCTTCAACACCTGGGTGGGAGGACATTGGTTCCTTCAACATAGATGAGGCCATGGCAGCTGCAGAGGACATCGCAGCACCATACACAGATATTTTTCTTTCAGTAATTAAATTTAATGTTAGTAGTTAATCTTGTTGTCCAATGTAGTTAATATTTAGTTATTGAATCTAAATATTTTTGTGCAAATGAATAGGTTTCCATAGGAGTGAGTGACCAGCCATCCAAGCCAGGGATCAGCAGATCCCCTTGTGAACAGGTATCTTGTAATAAATTATAAATTCAATTTCAGTTTTGATGGCTCAGATTTGTATAGTTATATTTTTATGTACTAATATACAAGGCCATGAATATGTATGCAGGTCCAAGTACATAGGCACGTCAGTGTCGCTATCTATCCATCGACTGCCTTTTTCCCACCATATATGCCAGGTGTAGCCCTTGTCATACATGTCCCTTTCCCTGCAGCCATCCCCACCCCATTCCATCCATCTCTTGCCTCCCATCAACCACCACACTTCCATGCAGATCCCCCTTCTTCGTCACAGCCTTTGCTCACTCCCCCCCCCCCCCCCCCCCCCCCCCCCCCCCCCCCNACCCCCTCCCTTACAACTTCCCACCCTCTCTCCTCCGAACATGATACACCATCCATCAACATTCACCCATCCCTCCACCCCATCCCAAAGCTCAACCCCCTCCCCCATATTCCCCCACCACCCTCGTTTCCTCTTCCAGGGTGGCTCGTTGCATTCTACATCCAGTTGGGGTTTATCCTCGTACATTACCACTTCTCCCACTCCAATCCACGCCCTCTCCCATCGTGCCCCTATTTTTGTATCCAACGTCGATGTGGCTACATCGTCCACTATTCCATCCACCCTAGCATCAGAGTAGGTTGTCCAACCCACTGCTCCACCTGCCACCCCTGAGGACCAACCGATTGCTTCACCTGCCAGACCCCATGACCAACCTGTTGTGTTCACAGTGAGATTGATTAGTTTATGAAAATATCGTGCAATATTAACGAAAATTAACATGGGCAATAAATTGTATGATTTATCTTACTATTTAAATGTTGTAGGGTGGCATTGCCGAGATTCTTAAATCATGGAGGAGGATAGCCCGCTCACCACTTATGGTCTCGTATGAGGTGAGCTATTTAAGATTTGAAAACGTAATTTTGATTTTTAAATTTTGTTTTATACTTGTATAATTGCTCGTATGAGTTGAAATTTGATTGTTGTCATTTCAAAGCCCAAGGGGAGGTGGTCAAAGTGGTCAGAAAAACTAAGCTTCCTCTAGCTCGAAGAAGAGGAAGACTGATTTTGGAGGTGCACCTGTGAGCTCTGAGGGTGGGAAGGAGGATTGAGAAACCCTCCTATGTACACTAGCCATGATGTGGAATTTTAGCGTGAGTTGCCATATTTTTTATAGGGAACAAGTTGCCATATTTTGTATAGGGCACGAGCTTCCATATTTTGTATACGACATGAGTTTCCATTATATAGACATTGGGAACGTTGTTCCATTTTTCACTACTAATGTATATGATTGGAAATTTGTGTATATTAATATATCATTTTGCACTTTTTATATTACTTTTCCTTTTATTATAGATTTGCATACATTATGTCAAATGCAGTAGTAGTTTACAGTTGATGTGCTTGCAATACTTATTGTTGACGAAGCCTAACTCATATTGAACCAACATACTAACACCTACAGTCTTATTCATTGTCCAAATTGCAATAGAAAGCACTTGTTTTCCTTTGGTATTTACCTAGTAATTATTGTCTCATTTTGCAAGCTAGAAATTGATATTGAAATGATCTTCTCTTGCCATTTGATTGACTGGAAATTTAATAGTATTTATGAGTTGAGAATCATATTGAACATGACTGTTGTTGGCTTGCATTGGTTACATCTACTTGTCAAACATTGATTTGATCAATTTGGAAATTCATATCATTTGAAGACGAAGTTTACATTGCTTACTCTCATTGAATACATACATATTTGGTATGCTATTGTTGATCACTTGCAATTTTAACGATCTATTGTACTTGTTTAAATTTTAATGATTTAAGGGTTAGCATGCATAATTTTAGCGATCTATTGTACTTGTTTCAATTTTAAAGATTTAAGGGTTAGCATGCATAAACTAGGGTTTAGAATCAACGAGGAAACCCTAACCCTAACTAAAGTTTAAAGGTTAGCATGCATAACCTAGGCATTATAATCAATGAGGAAACCCTTACCCAAATGGTGTTTTGGGGTTAGCATGCATAACGTAGGGTTTAGAATCAATGATGAAACCCTAAACCTAGGAGGGAAACCCTAACAGTAACCCTACCTAACCATCTCTTGTGGTCTCTTATAAAGTACCTTTTTGTTTATATATTAGCATGCCTAGGATTGTAGTCATATGTCACATATTCTTTATAGACTAATCAAATGAAATACTTCAAATATTAAGCATGGATTAATTCACATAAGCTATGGTTAGAGCTTCATAAGCACTCCTTTTATAAACCATAGTGAAATAAGTAAAACATAGCTCATCTTCTACAACTCATCATTAAAAAATTATGGGAGAAAGAGGCTCTATAATATCTCTGACTGTAATATCCATTTTGGACAGCCCTAGAAGACCACTAACTCATCCTAAGCTACCCTAAATTCTTGATTGTAATATTCTATTTAGGAAGCCCTAATAGCCTTCTTACCCACCTATCATAGCCTAAGGTCACTTCCTTGCCTTCCTATCTTACCCACTCACTAACGCCTCCCCTCAAATTTGTCCACAACCCAATTTAAAGTGGCACAAAGACACCCGAAATGGACTATATCTAAACAATCATTCCCAACCATACTTAAACAAATTTGATAGTGGTATATAAACATACATAACTTGGAAAAATACAAGAAAATGCCTTGAATTGCTTGAAATTCATTGTGTCATCAAAATCCAAGTGAATATACTTGTTATCATTCCTACTTGACTGGAAATTACATCTTGGATTGTCATAAGACATTTTACTTGACTAGAAATTTAATTTGGTTTAAGAGTCCCATTGGCTTGGAAACTTGGCACTTATAAAATTGTCTATCATTGATGTTTACTTAAAAGATTGTACCTTTGTCTTGACAAGCTAAAAAGTGAAATATAGGACTGTCATAATGCTAAATGCTTGGTTGGAAATACTTTTGTTTTGAAAGTACCTTTCACTAATTCAAAGTGCCATTTCAACTCTTATTTATCATTAGTACTTTTAATTGGGATTGTACAAACATTTTGGCAAGCTGGAAATTAGTGTTTTGGACTGTCTTAATCATTTTGACTTGGATGGAAATCATTCTTAGTTTGAAAATCCTATCTTCATGAAAAGTGCATTGAATGGGGTCTATGTCAATGTATGTCGATTGCAAAAGAGGTTGACTTTGTACGATATGATGATAATGTCCCATCAACACCACTAACATGCTTCAACCACATCTATAATTGAAAGTAAAATTACATCCAATGTAGTTCATGAAACCCTGGCTATGTTGTAGTGTGGGTATATATCTTCTAGGTATATGGTTCTACTAGTTTCTAGTTAAGTGAGACTAACAAATCTAATGATATAAATTTAATGAGTTCATAAACCCTAGTTTGTAGTTCTACGTATAAATATGTGAACCCTAGCTTTTAAGTTTGTGGTTTCTAGTTCAAGAAACCCTAGCTTTCTTGACATTTGTTCTTATAGATTAGGTATATGGTCTAGGTATTTGTAATCCTTATTTTTTAGGTTTGTGGTTTGTAGTTCATGAAACCCTAGTTTTTTTTTCTATTTATGCATGTAGCTTAGGTAGGTTGTTTAAGTATTTATACTTAAGTGAGACTAACATAGCACATGATCTCTATGTCTGTGAATTTCTACTTTATAAAACCCTAGTTTGTAGTTATATGTGTAAATTTATAAACCCTAGTTTTTAGGTTTATGGTTTGTAATTCGTGAAACCCTAGTTTTTTTTCTATTTTCTCTTGTATCTTAGGTATATATTTTCTAAGTGGTTCTACATAAGAGAAACTAAAATAACACAAAAGAAAAAGCACGTGTGAGGAGGTCCAAGACATAAAAATTGTTCTTTCTTGACAAATAAAAAATGAAACAAGTTCATGAATATGTGTCTTCTATAAAAGACACAACATCCCTATTAATCCTTCATTTGGTAGCGACATGTTCTCTTTGGGTGTACAACCATGGTTTGAAGGGTCATTTTGGCTAGAAAGTTCCTTTTATTTCAGAGGATTTTCCTTAGTCATCATCTTGATGGCCTACACAAGTGCATAATGACCTATCCAAAGGTTTGCACTTAGGACAGCTAACAAAATAAACACCATTAAAGTTTGATTAACAAATTCAACCCAAAATTATCTCAAATTAGCATGCCTAACCAATGCTAGAATTTACCCATTCATAAAGATAATATAAGCTAAAATTCAAATCTCCAAGTACACAATATTTGGACAATTGAAATAGTTCTTATATATATGTATATATATGATATGTATGTATATATATTTGGAAACCATAAGCGACGCTAGACCCAACCTATCATTGTTGTCATTAAGGTATCCACACTATAATTGTTTTCCTCGTTAGGGTTTATAAGCCCTAATCATCTTTTATCATAGAAGCACATGGCCTTTCAGAGAAGTCTAGCACCAGTTTCGACATCAACATGTCTATCCTACGACGATTCCTCAAACCCTAGGTCTTTGAATATTGCATCAACACAAGCACCAATACCTCCATGGAAAATCAACTAAACTTAAAAAATTCTTCTTCTAAGCAAGGCATCAAAAGAAGATCGAGACTTATCAAGTTATTTTTTCCATGGTATTTCCCTAACCTCCATGTATCACAGAAGAATAGAACTGCAATATTACCAAAGACGTTAGCTCTTTTATTTATATCTTCTATAGGGTTGGAACCCTAAATCTACCTCCTTTTCCTTCACAACAAGAGCTACGGAATCTGCAAGACAACCATCAATTCCTCTAGTATTATATCTCCTTCTCCAAGGTTTACTTACATATATAAACCCTAGTGTCCTCATGCATATCCAATTTTCCTCATGTAATGCCTTCCTCCTCTAGTTGTGTACAACATATTCTTGTTCCCAATACTCCTTGACATATGTGTCATAGGTGGTTACAATGCTCCAATGTGTATCCTCAATATGTGTGCCAAGGTGGTTACTATGCTCATTTTCTTTTCCTCAACATGTGTGTGAAGGTGGTCGCTATGGTCCAATATTTCACTTATATTCATCTTAATATCACAATGAAGCCCAACAAAATTAACCCTATTCCAAGTGTACGTTAAAACCATGAATATACATCCCTTAGGGCACTCTTTCCAAGCATATAACATATCCAGAATCTCTTATTACAACAAATTACAACATCAATAAATCTACTCTTTTATTTTCAAGATACATGTTAAAAAAATTATTTTCAAGATATGTGTTAAATAACTTAACAAATTCAACCCAAAGTTTTTCCAAATTAAATTCATATCCAATGCTAGAATATACCTGATCATGAAGATAATATAAGTTGAAATTCAAATCTGCAAGTACAAAATATTTGGACAACACTGAAGAAAACTGAGCAAAACCCTAGTTTACAAAACCAATGCACAATGAACTCACTGGCCATGCAAACGTGGTGGAGAGGCCGCCCTAGAGGTAATGGAATGCTAGGATACAAATGAAGTCAATGGCTCATCGATACAACCTTCGGTTGTCGAGTTATGTCGAGTTGAAAGTCACATGAAAATGTTGTTCAAGGACACATGGTCACTCTTGGTCCGGGAGTGAAAAACTAAGTGGAGCAGCAAGATTGCATGTCGTTGGATCCGATAAGTGTGTATGGCCAATGCTGATATGGAAACACTACCAAGACTGGCACAGTGGAGGGTTTTTCAGAGTTGACCCACCAATGCGAGTGTTGCATTAAAGGAAACTAAGAAAAACCCTAGTTTATGAAACCGATACATAATGAAATCATTGGGCCGTGAAAACATGGTGGAGAGGGCCCACTAGAGGTAATGGCATGCCAGGAGATCAATGGAGTTGACGGATCGTCGATCCGACCTCTAGTTGTCGAGTTGAAAGTCGCATCAAAATGTCATTCAAGGACACTTGGTCGCTCTTGGTTCGGAAGCGAAAAAAAATGGAGTAGCAAGATTGCATGTCGTTGGATCTGACAAGTGTGTATGGCCAATGCTGATATGGAAACACTACCAAGATTGGCACAATGGAGGGTTTTGCAGAGTTGACCCACCATTGCGAGAGTTGCATTGAAGGAAACTAAGCAAAACCCTAGTTTATGAAACTCATGCACAATGAACTCACTGGGCCATTAAAATGTGGTGGAGAGGTCCCACTAGTGGTAATGGCATTCCAAGAGACCAACAGAGTTGATGGCTCATCGATCCCACCTCTGTTTGCTGAGTTATGTCGAGTTAAAAGTCGCATGAAAATGGGGTCCATGCAACTCTAGCAACATTGCACCAGCCCTGCAAAACCTTATTTCGAGCATCCAGGGGCGGATTTCCCATGGAGGCCATGCCAAACACACCTACAACATTTGATGAAATCGAAAATCACCGCCCGGTTTGGTTTTTGGACCCCAACCTTGAATTGGCCAGGCGTCCCTGAACGACTTTTGCATGCCTATTGCAACTCGCCATAAAACGTTGATCGAGGATCAAATGGATGAACCGTTAGTTTCGTTGGGATAGTGGAATGGGATTATGGCCAAGGTGGCCTCCCACCTAACTCTGCATGAACCAAGCATGCCTCCAGGCCAAATTTTGAAAACTACGATTTCTCCCTAGTGGGGTCCATGCAACCCTTGCAACGGTGCACTATCCCTTCAAAACCTTGTGTCGGGCGGCCGGGGGTGGTGTGCCCATGGAGGTCATTCCCAAACACACCTGCAGGAGCTGAAGGATTTGGAAATCATCTCCTGGTTTGGTATGGGGACCCCGACCTTGAATTGTCCCAAGCATCCCTGAATGGCTTTTGCAAGCCTACTGCAACTCACCATAGAACATTGACCGAGAATCCGATGGACAAACCGTTGGTTTCGTTGGGATCATGTCATGGGATTATGGATAGGGTGGCATCCCCCACAGCGTTGCATGGCCTGGGCATGCCTCCAGGCCAGATTATGAAAACTAGGGTTTCACCTAAGTGGAAAGGAAACTCAATTACGCAATCTCATTCAATATTTCCATCTGGATCCTCTATGTTGCTAATTTCCTCCATCAATCTCTCGTGCTCTGAATGTGGCAAAAAGTAACATACCTTGGTTGAGTTCTTGTTTTACATTGTCTATAGATGGATGTGCATGCCAACAAACAAGTTTGTGAAGTGACAGACCACAGAACCTGGTCTGTAATCCACAAACGCATGCCCACTAGTTCTTCTTGATTTTCCATATAATGTAAGATATTCACCCTCAACCACCATTGAGCCAATAGGAAATTCATTGCCTTCATCATCAATCAATGCTTCGTTTAGGATTTGCTTACCTTGAATTCATTGTGCCAACCAATAATCCGTGCCCCATTCATTGTATTTCGGGGCAATGATTGCATATATGTGTCCTAGTTCTACAAGATATGGGATGTGGTCGTAGTGTGTCGAAATTGTTGACTGGCCCTCCTCTAAGTGGGTTGTTTCACCGACTACACGTGGGTCTACTGCAAGTGACACATGATCCCAATCATCAATCCAATCTATGCATTCACATTAATCCCATTCACCACTGCTACAAGAGATGCAAAACCAAGCAAGTTTCTGCGTCCATATTTCAAATAGGGGGTTGCTTGAGCTTCAAACCAAATGAAATCCATGTGTTCTTTGTACTATGCTGCACCTATAGGAATGGGATCGATCTATGTAAACCACATGCCAAAAATTCCTGACTGTCCTTCCTACCCCTGTTGATGTATGTTGCACTTTAGTTTGATCTGACATTGTTGCAGAGCATCATTGAACTATGGATTCTGCATCTTTGATATAGGGGTTTCTATTAAACCTCGTCTCCTCCTTTTATAGTGTGGTCCTAATGCATGCGCTGACCCTGTCATGCTCACCTTTGATGTGCCTGGTCTAAAAGCAGTTCCATGTTTGCGGCACATTATAAGTCTTATGTAACATACTCATCCATTGGAAGACTTGGGCATTTTTGAACTGGCCTACACAACCATCTGACCATATCCAATGTTGATCCATCTGTATATCTCCCTCCTTTAGCTTATCATAGAAAAATTGAAAACAATGTTTCACATAATGCAAATCATGACATTTGCCATCACTTATGTAAAATTTTGTCTCTTTATGTATTATCCTGTTGTTAATTTTTCTCTCATGGCCATGCCTATATGTAATATGTACCATGATGATGACTTGGTCGGAATGGTAGTATTGAATTTGAATTTAATTTTGTGGCTTAGGGTGTAGTTTTCTGCAAAATCCACAATTGACAATATGGTCCCAATGGGAAATTTGTCCTTGCATTTTCTGTACTTCTCATCCTGCCATCGCGCTACATGCACATGTTGAACATACTGCTCAGTTTTCAAGTAGAACTCCATAAAAAAACACATGCCCATACCTGTTGCCATTAAAACAAGGGTCGTATTAGAATGTGACCTTTAAAGAATGTATATGTAGAAACTGAACATGTAGGAGGAAAAACATGCAATAATAATTTGCACCTGTGACTTCACCAATGCAATCTTTTTACTTTCCTTCGGACTATATTATTGATAGGTTATGTACTTTAAGCTCTGCATCTCCACACTCATATTGCCAAATTGATGCTCATTGCTTCCATGAATGCAACAGTTCAAAATAGCAAACCCATTGCACCTGGAATAATTCCCATATAGACATGATTTTCCATAGTATTTTTTTCCATCATGCCTTGGACACATGATGCTGATGATAAAATCTCTCGATGCATTTGGTGGTATTATAGATTCGTTGCAGCCCTACTCAAGGTTAGTATGCAAACCACAAAATATATGTTTATACGTGTCATAAAAATATTCATATTCTACATGGTATCAAAAAGAACATGTGTTTCGATCGATGCATATATTAACGTACCATGGTTTACATTTCTCAAATGACCTTTGGCATAGGTTCAATTATGTGTGCTCATTTCTGAATCTCTCATAGAGTTCAATCTGTGTTGTGTCAAGGAAGTGTTTGACGTGGGGTTCACGTTCAGTAGATCGTTTTCTCAGCTTTAGCACATCTATTTGGTTATATGAAGGTATGGTATGATCATGCCATAAATTTTGTATTAAGTCCTTAACAAGATCAATTAGCTTCATATCTTGACAAGGCAACCTGTCGACAAAATCCCAACAATCTTTTCAACCTGGAGTCTGAAGATTTTCTCTTATAACAGAGTACTTCTTAACAGGTTTTCTATTTAATTTAAGTATGTGAGAAATGTGTGAAAGGAGGAGACGTTTCCATGTGGACTTGCTTACAACTGATTCTGATAGCATACGACGAGCCGCACAAATATCTTTAGTACGAGATGTCTTCCCAATTGCATTAAAATCATATTGGATATTTATAACAATATTATTGTTATCCTCTGAACTTCTAACAATCTTTATGCCCATAATTTTCCTAACAACAACTAAACTATTTGACTTTAACAAACACAGTAATAATTGACATTTACCTACGTCGCCTTTGGATTCAAAATATTCATTCATTAATTTTCTACATTTCCAATCGATAGTGCATTTGGGAAACCTACCTTCAAGGCCTAACAAACAACTTTCATCCACATGGATATGTCTAGGAGTGCTTTTTCTTGCAGTAGACAGTCGAGGTAGGGAAGGTGGACACGAGCTACAAATCCCAGGGGTTCTTTGTTGTGGTGCTTCATTCACATGTTGATCCATATTGGGATTTTTCTCAACATGGTTATGGTATTCTTGGAGAGATTGCAAATTAATCATTGCTCATAGGTGCAACTCTTGATACTCATCGTCTCTCAATATACCTATGTCTTCAAGAGCTTCAACATGGCTCGTTGATGGATTTTTGGTTGGAGAATGTGTTGATGTTGGAATTTGAGTTGGGTCCATTAGATGCAACTACTTCACCCATGGTTCTAAAGTAGAGCTTGTTATGTCATCAACTTTATTAGGATCGGTCGCAGTATCAGTGGAAATGTCTGGACTATGTGTGACTCTCGCCATTACCAACCTGGCCTTTTCTCTTACCTCATTTTCCTTTTCAATGGGCATATTCCGTCTATTTTTTCTTGCTCTGTTACATGAGTTTCCCATATCCAAGAGTTTCTTTATCAAAACTATGAGGTCTACCCCTACACAAGAAGTGACAAATAAGGTATTATTTCCATTATACAAGAAACATGACGCGTTCCAACATAATTAACTAAATTACAGATATGTTAGTATGGTAATTATTGGCATTGATACATAAACGTTGATTAAAGGTTTCTCTTTATGTTCGAACTAAAGTTTCATTTCTATACTCTATTTGATTCAATTAAAGAGAGCCAGGTTTGCAGGTATTACAACTATAGGATTATGACTTCCTTTGTCTTCAAAAATTATTGGATGTCAAAAGAATATCACTAAAATAAATTTCTTCATTTCGAACACCTTCGGACGAGATGACATTACACGTAATATGCCACATTAGTTGTGAGGGAAGACACAAGTTGGTGTTTGGATGTCTTGGGAATAAATTGAATAAATTACACTCATTAATTTACAAGTTAACTATTAAGAGAACAAATTGACTAATTACACAATGAGGAGGTTGCAAATCCCCCGAAAAAGGGAGAAATCATTGAGGTAGAGGCATCCTTGTCAAGCTCAATGGCATGCTATGATAAATATAGCATGAAGAGGAGAGCATTGACAAGATGGTGAACTATTCATTATGGACCCTCTCCCATGATTTCTTATAAGGTTTTTATACAAATTGAAGAGTCTCAATAGAGAACCCCATCTATGCCATCCTTGTGGGAAATCAAAATATATTCATGTGCAAATGATTATTGGTCTACATTGCATACTTCATCTTGTATAGAGAGTATAGACAACTTGGTGAACTATTCAATATGGACCCTCTCCCATGATTACTTCAAAGGTATTTTTTTTAATTGAAGAGTGTCAAGAGATAAATTCAACTATGCCATCATTGTGTGAAATCAAAATATATTCATGTGCGAATGTAAATTAGTTAACATTGCATACTTCATCTTGTATGGAGAATATGAGACCTGTTTAGATGTGAAGTTGGTAATTCTTCTTGTGAAATTAAATGTTGTCTATGAGAGAGATATTGTTGTAGGCATATGATAAAACATAAATCAATGAAATGATCTGAAAGCTTGTGAATGAAAACAATTAATTACAATTCACCATACCTATTCAAAATGATCTCTTCTTGCAATGAAAATTTGTAGTTTGAATGTATCCAGTAAATTCCAAGACCATTGAATATTTTTGTTAGATTCCAAGAGTGATCTTCTATCCAATAGATTAAAGACTTATGATTGAATGTGAGCCAAATTGCAGATTTCAGGAGCACAAAATGCGCGATCACAGTGTAGAAAACCCATGAAAATTGGTAGCAATCTCGGGAATCTAGATCTCTATTTTTTTTAACTAGTAATAGGTGTGCGCACTTGTATTTGAGCGCACACACTCGTATTTGAGCGTTCGCATGCATGTATAACAGAGCATGCACATTAACATGTACACACAACGAGATGCGCATGCGCTCCTACCTAACATTTACAACATTTACTCACTAACGTTTATCCCATTTAATAACTAACGTTATTCAACAACATCTTGGTATTCACACATGCATGAGTATTTTTACAATATAGTCTTCACCACTACTTTCTTCTTAGGCCCATGGGTGCCATTATGAGGTCCTAGGCTCCTTACCTATGGCTAGTGGAGGGTAGGGGAGGCACCCAATGCTGACCATAATCACCATCATAATCATCATCATAGTCATTATCATCATAATCATCATCATCATCATCGTCATCATAGTCATCCTCATCATCATCATCATAATCATCATCCTCATCCTCATCATTGTCACCATCCTTGAATCAAACATGGGATGGTTACTTGTTATATATAAATAACGGGATAGATAAAGGTCTATTAATAAGTCGTCAATCATGTACTGAGAAAAATGCAGATATTGCTTGTGTGAGCTGACACGTCAAAATCCTAGACATGAGTTCCATGAGTAATTGAAATTGATAGCTACTATCAAGAAAGAAGAAAGCATCGAGCTCTATGGACTCTACAAAATACTTTGTCTTTCAAATTTTATAGATGTGATGTCAAAGGGGCCACGTTGTATGGAGTATCAAATGGATTACTATAAATACTGATTACTAAATATTGAAAATGGGTGAAATCTCATTACTAAATCTTGAAAACCACAGAAATCTGTAATACACATATAAGCACTCATTACATTGATGGCCACACACTTGTTTGAATATTTTTGGTACCAGACGATCTGTTCTATTTTATGGATCGTACATTTGCAGACATCGATGAACAACCGTCACATGAAAAGCAACTCACGAGTCATGATTACTATAGTATTGGAATTTTAATCACCCCCATTACTTTGAAAACACCCTTTTGACATCATTTATATAATAAATTCACTATCTTCAAGAACAAAATCTCAACTGGTCAACATCTTACCTCTAATACATCAGACAAGACTAAACATAGAACAAGATGAACCGAAACGACTTATCCCATGAGGAACTTGAGGGATAACCAATTCAAGATGAAGTATATTTTCCATCATATATGAAAAAGTGCCAAAAATGGATTCTA
Organism: Pseudotsuga menziesii; assembly: GCA_001517045.1. NCBI lineage: Eukaryota > Viridiplantae > Streptophyta > Pinopsida > Pinales > Pinaceae > Pseudotsuga > Pseudotsuga menziesii. The sequence continues at coordinate 145,081 of LPNX010708476.1, forward strand.
AAAGGAGGCTAAGCTCCTACACTAATCTCAAGATCAACTTTATGCACTAAGATCGGGCTCATCTTTCATCATAGTCATCCTCTTCATCATCATCATAGTCATCATCTTCATCATCATCATTGTCATCATCCTCTTCATCATCATCACCATCATTGTTCATCATCATCATCATCGTCATCATCATCGTCATCATCATCATCATTATCCTCCTCCTCCTCCTCCTCCTCCTCCTCATCCTCCTCCTCCTCCTCCTTCTCCTCCTCCTCCTCATCCTCATCCTCATCCTCATCATCATCATCATAGTCATCATCCTCCTCATCTTCATCATCATCATCATCATCCTCATCCCCATCATCATCATCATAGTCATCATCCTCATCATCATTGTCATCATCATCATCATCATTATCATCACCATCATAGTCATCATCATCCTCATCATCGTAATAATCATCAGAACCATTGTCATCATAGTCGTACTATTCATGATCATCATCATTGTCATCATCATCATCATCATCAGCAGCATCATCATAGTCATCATCATCGTCATCATCATTGTTCATCATGATCGTCATGGTCATCATCATCATGGCCATCATCATCATCATCATCATCATAAACATCATCATCCTCATCATCATAATCATCAAAATCATCATCATCATAGTCATCGTGATCATCATCATCATCATCATCCTCATCATCATCATCATCATCATCATCACCATCATTGTTCATAATCATCATCATCACCACCATCATCATCCTCATCATCATCCTCATCCTCATCATCATCATCATTCATCATCATCATCATCATCATTGTCATCATCCTCCTCCTCATCATCATTCCATTACAAATGCTTGAAAATAAAATCAAAGCAAAGTTTCAACTAAACCTATCATCATCATCATCATCATCATCATTGTTCCTCATCCTCCTCCTCATCATCATCATCACCATCATTGTTCATCATCACTGTCATCCTCATCATCATTGTCATCCTCATCCTCCTCCTCATCATCATCATACTCATCATCCTCATCATCATCATTGTCATCATCCTTATCATCATCGTCACCATCATCATCATTGTTCCTTGTCATCGTCATCATCATCATCATCCTCATCATCATAATCATCGTTGTCATCAACATCATCATCGTCATCATCGTAATCATCATTATCATCATCGTCATAGTCATAGTCATCATGATCATGATCATCATCATCATCATTGTCATCATCCTTATAATCATCATCACCATAATCATCATCATCATCATCATTATTCCTCATCATCGTCATCATCATCATCACCATCATTGTTCATTAGCATAGTCATCCCAATCCTCCTCATCATCATCATCGTTGTCATCAACATCATCATCCTCATCATCGTAATAATCATAATCATCGTCATCATAGTCATAGTCATCATGATCATCATTATCCTCGTCATACTCATCATCATCATCATCATCATCATCACCATCATCACCATCATTATTCATCATCATCGCCATCGCCATCATCATCATCATCACCATCAGCCTCCTCCTCCTCATCATCATCATAGTCATCATCCTCATCATCACCATTGTCATCATCCTCATCATCCTCATCATCATTCCATTGCAAATGCCTGAAAATAAAATCAAAGCAAAGTTTCAACTAAACCTATCATCGTCATCGTCATCATCGTCATTGTTCCTCATCATTGTCGCCATCATCATCATCATCATCATCATCATCATTACCATCATTGTTCATCATCATTGTCATCGTCATCGTCATCATCATCCTCATCCTCGTCATCATCATCATAGTCATCATCCTCATCATCATCATTGTCATCATCATTATCATCATTATCATCATCATCACCATCATTATTCATCATCATCATCAACGCCATCATCATCATCCTCATCATCATCATCACCATAGTCATCATCTCATCATCATCATTGTCATAATCCTCCTCCTCATCATCATCATCGTCATGGTCATCATCATCATTCCATTGAAAATGCTTGAAAATAAAATCAAAGCAAAGTTTTAACTAAACCTATCAGCATCATCATCATCGTCATCATTGTTCCTCATCATCGTCGTCATCATCATCGTCCTCATCAGCATCATCATCACCATCGTCGTCGCCATCGTCGTCATCATCATCATCATCATCCTCATCCTTGTCATCATCATCATAGTCATCAGCATCATTGTCATCATCCTCCTCATCATCACCACCATCATTATTCATCATCATTGTCATCATCGTCATCATCCTCATCCTCATCCTCATCATCATCATCATAGTCATCATCCTCATCATCATCATTGTCATCATCATCATCATCATTGTTGTCACCATCATAGTCATCATCATCCTCATCATCGTAATCATCATCATAATGATAATCATCATAGTCATACTATTCGTGATCAACATCATCATCATCGTCATCGTTGTCGTCATCATCATCGTCATCATCATCATCATTGTCATCGTCATCATCATAGTCATCATCGTCATCATCATCATTGTTCATCATCATCGTCATGGTCATCATCATCATGGTCATCATCATCATCATCGTCATCATCAACATCATCATCGTCATCACCGTAATCATCATCATCATCATCATAAACATCGTCATCATAGTCATAATCATCATGATCATCATCATAATCATCGTCATCATAGTCATAGTCATCATGATCATGATCATGATCATCATCCTCATCATCATCCTCATCATCATCATTATTTATCGTCATCATTCCATTACAAATGCTTGAAAATAAAATCAAAACAAATTTTTAACTTAACAGATGTGGGCATGCGTCTTTAACACGTACGCACTTAGAAGCGCGAGCGCACTTCTAGTGCGTTCGCTTTACGTTTTAAACTATACGCACACGTGATTCAAATTTAGAATTTTGGCAGGCACCTTTTTTCCAACCTACGTGGTGGATGACTTCGTTGCTTTGGTTTTAGGTTCAGGTTGCCAAACCAAGTGGGTTGGACTGTCTTATAACATAAAACATGTTTTGTACCACTTCTCCTATTTCGTGCATGATTTTGCATCACTTTTGCATATGCCACTCTTGTCCACTGCTAATGAAAATTCACACACTTGTGTAACTCTGTCTCTGAGATTCTGAATATGTAATTTTTATTAAAATCTATTATTTTTTTCTATTTTTTATTTAATTTTAAATGGACTAACGTCAATCTAACACAAAAGGAAGGCTATTTGCTTTGGTTATAACTTTTGATTGGCTCTCCTATTTAGAAAACGGAAAAGAACCCGCACACGAAGACACAAAGACCTACATCCTAAAAAAAATACCGTTCATCGACTATGTTAATACCAAGATGTCGTGGACCAACGCTTGACCGGTCACTAACTTCCTTAATTTAAAAAATATATATATAACATAAATAAATATGGAAAAATAACGTTGCACTAGAGACACCTATTATCTACAACTCTATATAATTTTTTTCACAAAATTCCACCATTTGCATACCAAACGAGTGGACCAATGCAAACATATTCATTATTTTTTGGGAAAAAAATAACATACCAACCTTAGAAGAACCTTGTTTTTTGGTATTTATACTTAGTTTCCATAAATAAAAGTTATATATTCCGAAAGGTGATCTGATTTTCCACGTTTCATATTCTTACGCCATATTCTAAAAAGTTGTGTAGGTACCTCTAATATTGCAGTTGGTCCCCACACCACTATAGAAGTCTCTCCCCTACATATATTGGTTTTTTAATATGTTTTTTTTAATATTTTTAACTTTTTTGGTCAATGAATTTTCAGCTCATTGTAAACTAATTTTTGTTAAACAATTAAGGTTGTAATCTAATCCAAGTTAATAGATTAGGGTTTTGGATACTATAATATTGTATTGTAAAACATAAATGATAATACAATTAGATAGAGTGGAGAAACTTTTAATGGGTTTGTATTTAGGGTTTTGGGTTTCTAGGGTAAATCTCTATGTACTATTTGTTAGCAATTGTTAATTCTTGCATTGGATAATATTTCTTGGTATTATTTTTCTTACATGAGTTTGCCAAAACTCTTCACCTATTAACAGTCATTGCTAAATAATGTTAAAGTGATTGATATTTTACTTGTTTTGATAGGAACACGCACATTTTAATGCATGCATGGTATACCGTGTGTATTATTTCCTATATAAGACAAAAATGAGACAAGGCCCAACTTTGTTTTCTCTAAAAAGTGAGGGCTATTTGCAAGAGCATATAGATTTGCTAAGAAATACTCCTAATGTAATATAGTTTTAGAGTTTTGTGTTATTATAAAAACAAATTTTATGAATTTCTTGTTGTATTTGATACTTGTGAAAATGGGAAACTCACACAATTGAGCATGAAAGTTTGATAAGAAGGATCACCCCCCTAAAAATTCAATGAACTAAGAGAGAAAGACAAAGTTCGGTTTAGTAAAACATAGGCATCCATAAATGGGAACCTCAATTTCTTGCACAATAGAATTCATGATGATCTCAACTTCATCTCCACAGGTGAAATGTATGTATCTAAGGAAGGGAAATCTAATTCCGACATCAATTCAACCTCCAAATGTTCCATCAATAAATGATGTTTTAGTTAAATAAGACATGGGAATTTTGCAAGTTGAAAATTTTATAGAAGGATAAATTAGAAAATTCAATTTTGTTCAACCTTTGAGTGAAGAGTCTCCTCTAGTGACGTCTCATGGTGAACAATTAGATGTCGATCATTTCGATCACCAACATGTCACTCACAAAAATTAGCTATCATAAAAAAATCACATAACATGCAAGGTGAACTTGAAATTCCAAGATCAATATAAATTGATTGAAATGGATAGTATGATTGTTTGGGGGTGGAGAGATGATGAGATTGAAGGAAATCCTTCAAAGATTGAAGTGCATCAATTCAGATTATAATTATGGTTGTAATTTTTTTTTGGAAGGCATGTAGCTAAGAAAATGCATTGTGAAAGAGTTCATTAGCATTCATTTAATTTCTAGGCTTTCTTGGTTGAATTCATTATATTTCCATATTTTAATTGGCTTAATCAGAGCATTGTTGATTTTTTTACTTATTGGTGTGGAGTTCCTTTTTTCAATTTCTTAAAACCATAATATCTAGGAGTTTATTTTTAGTTGTTTGAGAAAATATAATTGTGTCAAATATGTGGTTGGTTTGGGTTTGTCGTGAAATGTTAACATTATTTATGATTTCCCCATTATAGACTCCCATTAAAATATTGACTAAATTAAGTCTCCTATTTTTATAGCTACATAGGATATTTCCATTTCTTCTAAGCAATTAAATATGGTCTCGAAGGATACACAAATAATTTATTCACAAAAATTCAATGGGTTGGGTGAGAATATCGTATTTCATAGGTTTACCATATATATCCATGGGCGAGGATTTTTTGGTTTTTTTTTAGTATTACATATATGTTCACCACTTTATGATTTTGCCCATGGGATGGACATGGTGGTATAAATTTATATGGCATACGAGTTTAACATTTTATTTATTGGGTATTTAATCTATGTTGTAATCATTTCATCGTTTAGTTGTTATATTATGATTTCAACATTTTACTGCCTTTTTATATGTATGTATCTTAACAATTGTGAGTCTTACCATTTGCTTATTTTCTCATTTCATTACATATAGGTTCTATATGTGCCTTCAAATGCCACAATTCTAACCATCGTCTCTTAACTACATGCTCCTGATATTTTTGTAATCTACTAGTTGTTTCTATGATAAGAAGTCATATTTTTGGCCTCAAACTTTTTATCTCATAAACACTTAATTTATTCCAATAATTCATGCTAATTTTTAGAACAACGTGATGATAGTCATGTTAATAACATTCTTATAATTTGTGAATTAGATAAATTTCTTTCTTGAGCAATTACCTTAACTCCTACTTCATATGTATTTCCATGCATTCTTCTCACTTTTGTACATGCACATCAACATTCTTTTGTTCACTTAGACAAGAGAAGGATAAAATTTTGGATCATTTAGCTATGATACCGAACAATAAAGTAACTTACCAAAAAAACACTTTAACTCAATACCTTTATTTTGATAAAACTTTCAACCAAGTTATTAAAAAGTATACAACAAACATTAGAAAAGAACAAAGAAAGATTTATAAATGTTATTTCTTATTGTTTATTCTTGCAAAAAGATTCATCCTAACTAAACTAAAATACAAATATTGTTTTTGGAAAAAATCCACACTACCCACAAGACAAAGAGCATACACAAGTCATAAAATTTGGAAAGATTGCAAATGGAAAATGAGAAAATCTAAACAACAAAACCAAAATGAAATATTATAACAATATGAAAGAGATTTTAAAAAATGGAAACTTTATAGGAAAGAAAAAACCTTTGCAAGTAAAATGAAAAGAGTTTCTTACTAAAAAGAAATGCTTGATACTAAAAAATACTAGAATCCAAAATTTATTTTATGCATATAGTTACTCAAGCTCAACATCATGATTGAAATAATAGAAGAAAATATTCATAAGATTTTTGATACCATGTTCAATAAACAAGGTATATTCAAACAAGCAAATATCTTAAGAAAACCTATGTGGTTAAAACCCTCAAAGCACGAAACAATCCACCATGATTTCAATCAATGCCCTACTTGTGAGAATATATTAATACAAAGAAAAATAATTTTCATATAAATTAATCAATCACCAACTAATGCATCTAAGTGCTCTTTAAATAATGATCATATACCATTTAAAAGATAAACCATAAATTTATTATCCAAATGAAAATAAACAAAACAAAAAAAAAACATTATTTCCATATACATTATACCAAATACAACTTAAATAACCTTAAATTAAAAAAAAAATTACTTTCAATTCCATTATCCTAATAAATTTTAGTTACATCATAACCAATACACATTGATCATATTATCATCCCACCAAAATTTTACAAAGAAATCCTTGATGAAATAAAACTAACACTCCAAAATTTATCCATCCACAACCATAAATCAACTCAAAAATATTTCAAAGCCATCAATGGAGACACATATATCAACCACCATATCACGACATTCAAACCTACAAACCATAGGTGAGAAATCTGAGATACACACAAACTATTTGGCCGAGAGAGACCATTGAAAAGTCTTATCGACCATACATACAAATTTAGAGTGATGTAGGAGGACAATGACTTTTCTATCTCCATATAAATTTATAAGTTATTATCCACGACATAGTCCATAGTTCATGTGACGTCCACATAAACGAGACTTTCACAGCATACAAATCAAAGATATCCATCGCAATCATGAGGGCTTCACTTGTTGACCAATATCCTATCACGTTAGTTCATATTGTGGGTTTTAAAATTATTAAAAATTGAACCAATATATTGCAGGTATTGGGGGATGAGGGGTTTAAGGTGGGGGTGGGTAGGGTGGTTTATAAGGATTGAGGTATAAAAAGGGGTGGGGAGGAGGTTTTAAGCATTGGGAGGGGGTTTCAAGAGAAAAATTTTGGATCAATATCTCTTGAAATTAAGAGTATTCTTTAATATCCCACGACCGCATGTGCTATGTGAGATGTTCACTAAGTGAAGTCCCCGTCATCTCAATAATCTAGAAAACAACCTAGACTAGGGTAGATGTCGATAATGTACTCATTAGAGATAGAAACACATTTATTGTTATTGTTTAAAGGTGGGTTTAGTGGTTTGTCAGTTCTTTTAGTGATAGGATTTGATGCATTATTCGTGGATCTAGTTTGGAATGGATACATCTTCTTAACTATTTTATTAGTGGATCTTTGTTTAAGGAAGGGCCCAGCACCGTATCCTTCAACACTTGGTAGGTTATAAGGTGTAGTAGTAAAATTTTCTTTTTAGGTGTAAATTGAATTTGGCTCTTGGATCATGCAAGGAGATGAGCAAAAGTTCTCAATAAGTTGTTCATCTTAGAATGGAATTTACAGGAAATTCAAGCAAAGGTGACACTTCGTATGTCTGTAAAAGACAATATTATTCCTCATATGAGAGATTCTAAAACGTCTAAAAATACATGAAACAAACTCAAAGATTTATATAAAACGTCACTCAAAAATAGTTACTAGGTAAACAAAAAAGAAAACAGAGTTACTATTCCGAGTAAATAAACGTACCAGCTATGACATAGGCTACTTTCCTTGGAGAACTGATGCTTTAAACAAGTATCACAGATGAATCGCAATTTCCCTGCAACATTATGTGCCTTTATGATAGATTTTGAAGATACATCAGACCAATTCTTTAAACATTAAGTGTGATTTCATTCACTGACCAATTCCCATCGTAGACTTTGGGGTGGACCATTTCTACAACATTAAATGTCTCTTTACCATCAATTAAATTTTGTTCACTTACCAATTCCCATGTTAGACATCAGATTATATTACAACGGAGTGAGCTAGCTATGGAGCAATCCTCCCTCCATCGGACGGAGGAGGAGCAAAGTCAACGTTAACTTTGCTCCTCCTCCGTCTGATGAGGGAGGATTGCTCCATATCTAGCTTACTCCTATTACAACCATTTTTAAATTTCCATTCCCGACCCATTCCCATGAGGATATTATATTTTGAAATATGTATTAATGGACCATTTCTTTCAACGTTACGATCATTTTCGCATTAGAGTTCCTTTACCAATTCCCATATGCGAAATCGAAAAGTCGATGATTAACTGCAATAGTTAATTAGCGTGCTAGTAATGATTGATGTTGTAGGCTTATTGCTAGAGAGTTGTTTAACTAGGGGATGATTTCTTGTTTATTTTCGGCTGGTTTTTATTAGTTTTGGGTTATTAATCTTCACGGAATTTTCAAAACCTGCAAAAACATTGCTAGATTTTACAGAGTGTGGGTGTTTGGGGGTTTTCATGTCACCTAATTTCATTTCTGCACTTAAAATCACCCAACAAACAACAAAAAATACAAGATTTTGTGAGTTAAATTCACCTGATTCAGGTTGAAAATCAATCGAAAAGTCAAAATGCTCCCCTAGTTAGACAACTCCTATTGCTAGTGGTTAGATCGTAGCAGTTTAAGATCCAATCGTCAACAATGAGCATGAGGCAAAAATTATTGTTGTGCCACAGTCTGATTAATTTTCTCAGGGATTAACATGTTGAATTCATTGTATTGTATTTCTGAAATATTTGTGAGTGAGCTGAACTTTAGATAATTTGTATTTTTTTTATGGTTTTTGTTGGAATCTAGTAATAGAGAAATGCTAAAATTTCAATTTTGGTTACTAGAATTGCAATTTCTACTACAATATTGGATTCAATTCAGTCATCTCAATTACCCTTGGGGCATCCCAATTATGCAATTCCAACCACCCAAATCTACCATTTCAACAAATTCTGCCGGATTTTAGTCAGAAAAACCACAGGAATTTAAGTGCAAATCATCTAGAGTTTAGCTTACTATAAATATTTGTTACTTTGTATAGTCAAATCATAGTTTTAAATAAATAAATTCAAATTTCAACACTATGTTAATAAAGTAAGTTGTTAATAGTTTTTAATAATAACAATAACAATAACAACAACAACAAACACCCAACTTAGTAGTTTAAAAATGACTTTTGACCTTTGAAGCTTCCTCTAAAATTGAAAAAGAAAATTACCCTTTATTGTTAGTCAATCAACATGAATCCATTCAAATAAACAACATCCTAATTAAGGTTTGAAATGACCACATAAATCATCTCATTCTCATTTTGTTTAGAAAATAACTCACTATCTACTTATAATAAGAAAAAGATTTATCAACTAGTTTCACTGTAACCTTCACCAATACAAATACATTTTAGTTTCACTACCCCCTTCACCAATGCAAATACATTTCAGAAACAAGCTCCTATGGAAATCATCTCATTTTGTTTCAAAAAGGAGTCAACAACCTTTACCAACCCAAATACATTTTAGTTTCACTCTCACCTTTACCAATGCAAATACATTTTAGAAGAAATCTCCTCATTGAGTTAAATTAACCACATAAATCATCTAATTTTGTTTCAAAAAGTACCCAATATATACTTCTAACAAGGAAGGCTGCTGAGCAGCAAGTCCCTGCCTAAAGTTTTAACAAGAATGAGAGACTTGGGATCGTGGAGAATGTAGGTGCTTCTACCATGTATACTTTTTGTATTTATCTTTTCCTGCATCCGGCTGTAAACATGAGATGAGTTTGTTGTGTTGAATTTGTTGTAAACATGAGATGAGTTTGTTGTGTTGAATTTGTTGTGTTCACCATTGAGATGAATTGTAATACTAAGTCATAAGGCATAGTTCATGAAGGCAAATCTAGTTGTCGACACACCTGGAATTGGAAAAATCTAGAAGTGTTTCATTGACAATATTGTTAATAAATTTAAAAAATAGATTATATCATTAAAGTTGTATATAATGTAACAAAACCAACTTGCATCCATATACACTATGATTACAAAATTCTTCATAAACAACAATTACAAACATGAATAGCAAATCTGACTTTAGAGGTAGATGTTCGTTGTGCCGCCTTACCTCCAACAATGTGAGATATGGGTATTGGGTCCATAAGGCAATGAGTATTGGTTCCAGAAATCATAATGTGTAGATGCTCGATTAAATGATTAAGTGACTAAGAGAAGTGAATGCATGTAACCTAATAATTCATAGTTTCCAATTTTTTTTCGGCTGTTCGATTATACGTAATAATAATTAATCTCAATCCTTTCAGTCCAGGATCCTTCTACATAACTATTTGTGTTCTCGATATATCCATTAAATAAAGAGATAAAATGTCAGTTCCATACCTTGTTCCTCACTCGGACATTTCCATTGTGTCAAAAAATCCTTAAATTGCGGCCTTAGATATGGTTATGAAAATCACTACGAGATATGCTTACGAAAATCACTATGGGCGTAAATGATCATGGTAAAATGATCTCATTTAATTGATTAGTCTATTTCCATGTGGAATGGCAAGGCTTAATACCTATTCCTTAAATTACGGCCTTAGATATGGTTATGAAAATCACTATGAGATATGCTTATGAAAATCACTATGGGTGTAAATGATCATGGTAAAAGGATCTCATTTAATTGATTAGTCTATTTCCATGTGGAATGGCAAGGCTTAATACCTGTTCCTGAACCAAAGGTTGAGCGTATTAGAATAACGGATATAACCACATGCAATTTAACTATTCTATATAAAAGATATAACCACATGGACTAACTACTATGCAACACTTATTCTAAGTTATTAGAATAAAAAAACCTAGAATAAAAGAAACTCTATTTTTATTGAAAAGTCTGGATATGAGATTTCAATGTGGTTGAAGAAGAATTTATTAATATCCTTTTCATTTTCTTGAAAAGTAGAATTCTCGTCGTCTTGGATACCTTGCTTTTTATGCAGTGATACGACCTATACAAGAAAATAATTGTAGTAGTGTAAAATGCTGTGGAGTAGTGTAAAATGCTCCTTTTTTTTTAAAATCGGGTTACATTTTCTAATACTTGTTTAAATTAATAGATCGAAATTGTCGCAATCTAATTATTAGTTTGATGCCCATTAGCCACCATGTTGTTGGAGCTGGGAGCTTCTACGTCTCCAGTTGAGATCTTGATACCAGTACAGTCCTCTCCATAAGGTATAATTAATTAATAGAAGGCTCATATCCCATCCTAAAGCCCACATGGAAATATTACGTTCGAGAGCTGCAACGAGAAGGGTCGCCTGTAATGTCGCGAGAAAACATATCAAGGTGGAAAGGAAAATTTGAGCTGGATATTTCTTGATAACTGAATTCTGCACATTCAAAATAGTAGAATAATATTTAGAGATTATGATCATATGTATTTTACAGAGATGAACCTGTCAAAGCAATTTAATCACCTGGAGGATAACCAGGCCGAGGTTCAATCTGGGTTATTAGCATGACAACACTTTCTCTCAACCACTAGACTACAGTTGGGCCTACTGTAATGAACATTTGCTTTTTGTTTCTGTCTTTGGTTCATCTCTATTACTGGTATGGTTCTCCTTCTAGTTGTATCATATAAATTAGAATTGTTGCTTACATGGTAGGTCAGAACTCATGGAAGCAAATAAAGATCACAGTTCGGGACAAAGAACAGTCATTTATATTTTTATCCTTTTTAATTTATCTATGCATGGGCATAATATAGATCACAATTCAGCATAAAGGTAACCATTAATATTTTATCCTTTTTAGTTATCTATGCATGGATATATTATAGATCATTGTTCATCCCAAATAGTAATAATGTATATTTATATATTTTAATTCATCCATTTATGGGCAGATCGTAAATCACTCTTGTTCCTGGTTGGTTGTTTAGTGAAGAATAGAATTTGTTTTTCCTTTTTTCGTCAATTGTCAATGACAAGGTTTTTTACTCAATTATCTGTTGTCACCTCTGCTGATCCATAATGCTGGGGTCATCTATGAAATCGAAAATATGTAAACACTTCGAAGATAAACATGAGATTGTAGGATATCATTCTCATAGACCTCAATTTCAAATAAAATATCAATTTTTTTGGTTTGAAAATTAGAAAATAGCAGTAGCTATTGTCTAAGCTTGTTAGTCTAGTGTGGGCAACTAAGAGCTTCAATTAGCCTTTGATGGCTTGGTCTTGTCAGTTTTTAATTCATTTCTAGGGCATAATTGTTACAAAAAGAACGTTGCGCTGGTTGCATGACATGAGACTTGGTAATCATCTTGTTTTTTATGCAACAAACTAGAAACAAAAATATTAGTTATGAAAAATTGGAACAAAACATGTTGATGCAGGAGCATCTGCTACCCCCTTGAATTTGAAAACCCACCATATTAGGGAATTCTGGTTATACTTGTGGGTGTTATGATGTGGGGACCAAACCATCTTAACAATAGGACATTTGTATAAAGTCATCAACATTGCTCCCGCCACATGCACATGATGATTCCCACTATTTTGTCCTGACTGCGGAGCATTCTAATATCCACTTTCTCCATTCTACACTGGAAACAATGAAATAAATTATAAATTATAACAATGTCAAGAAACCTTTATAAATTTGATAAACAAATGCACTTATCTAATCAACTAGCACGTAATCGCCACTATCACATCTAAAAGTTCAAACCATGCAACAAAGAAATTATAAAATTATTAAACAGTGTCAACCATGCAACACATAAGAATATTGCCACGTATAAGCCATGCACAAAATTTGAGCAGACAGGCCTGGTTTAGCTATGCTGTCGGTGGAGGTGGTTGTTACCTTTGGTGACGGAAATGTCGTGTTCGTGCTCCATATTACATTCTTTATTGGTTGTAACAAAAACTTGATAAGCCAGCTTAATGACCTATGTAAATGTGTTTCCTCTGTGTTGTGTTGTTTCATTGCAGCTATGGAATCCAGAATCGGAGAAGTCAGGATGGTTCATGTCGTATATTTATTGAGCCAGGGAGGTCAGTTCAAGCAACAGCATTTGATTAAAGTTCAGCTAGTGGATTTAAACGGTTTGTGACTCAGAGGTCAATAAATACTTTGAATTTTTCAGTGAATATAGATTTCTAAGAAGTTGAAGTATGTAATTGTGGTTGAATTTTTGAGCTTTGGTTATGGTTTGCGCAGATGTAAAGCAATGATTGTCGAAAGTGCGAGGGGAAGACATGCCAAATTCGTTCTCCTGGTCATATAAACGGTACAAGAAATTGAGAACCTAATCTATAGTCCATCTTGATTTAAAATATAAAAATGTAAATTTAGTGTATTGAAAGGATTTTTCTTGACGAAATATTTGTCTTTGGTTTAAAGGAAATACAAAAGCAGTTTTCACAGTGACATATTATCATGCCTATTAGTGACAGTGAATATGTTCTCAAAGGCTCTGAGATCTTACTGACTCCATTTGGTAATCATTCCTGTAGAATTTTTATGTAAGATAGCAAATTTCTTGTTGATCTATTAAAAGTTGTTATCTATTGCATCGTTTTGCATGAGATTAAGGATCTTCACAAAGAAAAAGGGATTTATCCAGCGTGATGATTATTTATTCTTGAATTTAGCAATATAGCCTGGTGTTACATGGATATTGGATTGTTTTACATGAGATTAAGGATCTTCACAAAAGATTAAAAGAAAAAGCTTCAAACAAATTTTATTCTTTCATTTGGAGAAAGTTCATCAATTTATTATCATTCAATACATGATGAATGATTTGACGCACTGTTCTTGAAATTTAGCACTACATAGCTTTAATTACGATCGTTTTCTTCGCCATAAACGACCATATATGAATCTTTTGATAAAATTCTATTAAATTGAGAGAGGCCTTTTTTTAAAGGATTAGTAATTTATAGAAAACATAATATTTTCTTTTGATTTTACAGATGTGCAGAGGTGTTCATGTGACCGCCAAACTCCTGAACTGAAAAGCCTACAGCTGGAAGAAATCCTAAGGATCGATGAGCAACCAGAAGACTCAATTCTGATGTTAGAATTAGATTTTCCTCTACGCCAGAAAGTTTACGAGGATTTGTAGAATCATTCTATGCAGGAGCCATATAAAGAATTTCTGCCACTAAAAGGCCTTCGGAATTATGACGAATGTGAAGATAGTGGACTGAGTGGTTTAGAGTTGCTTTCTAAATCTAAAAATACTATTGTCATATTGTATGAGCAAATTATATAGAAGTAAATGAATATCTATCTATAAACAACTAAAAGAACCTTATTTGTTCATGTTTTCTGCTATCTCTTGCAGGCCTGTTGGATTGAGCAGCTTCATTGCATCTGGCATCTGACAGACTCGTTGGATTGAGCAGCTTCATTGCATCTGCAGCCTGCAGGGGACATGGCCTTTCCAAAGCCAGGGACATTGTCTTTCCAAAGCCTCAACATACAAAGGTTCAACCTGTCTATATCAGCTTGTCCCTTCCCATTTGTCAAAGGCAAAGACACATGCACTGCATGCACACCACTTGGCATCTTTTTGCACACCACCTGGCATCGTTTTGTTCTTGCTATCCACCAAAGAGTAAGACGGTGGGTCGAAGAGTAAGGTTGTGGGTAGGCAAAAATTGCTTTTGTTTATTTCTCTATATCAAACAAACATTTAATGTTAACAATTACTGCCAAACTAATGCTAAGGGAGTAGTAGCATTAACATATATCAGTCATTTTTTTACCAAGCTTATACTGAAAACTTAGGATCGCATGATGTTGAAAAACATACCCGCCTCGAGAAGAGGCCAAATAAGAGGTTCAATTTTCTAATGGGTTGAGAGAACGGTGGGAAAATAGGTGTTGTAATACGTCAAATGAATAATTAGTTAAAACAACGACGTTATAAATAATTGAATGCAAACTTAGGAAAATAATTCATATTTGTTTTGTTTTGGTTTGCGTGCAAGCTAATTGAAAACGACGGCAAAGCCATTCATAGAGTCCCTGCTAGCCGATAGTAGGGACTAATAAGAAGATAAACTAGTTTCACTCCAACCTTCACAAGAAGATAAACCCTAGTTTCAGTCCAGGATTCACCAACGTTAATACATTTCAGTGAACAAAGCAATAGATATGAGTATCGCTACTGAGGAGTCAACTAAGTGAAATAACATGTGATAAAAATTTTGCTCACTATGCTCCACAATCGGGCCAAATTGGGCCTTCATTGTTCATGCGTCGTTAGCTATATCTGGCGCAAGAAATCAAATGCAGAATATCAAATTTCAGATAAGATGCCTCTTAGTATAATCGCTGTTGAGCATATCCTTATTTTGAAATTTAATATTTCAATTTTTATTTAAAAATAAATAAATTTTACGTAATTCCAGCTCGATTCATGCCGTGTTATCAGGATCAAGCTCAGTCCACCTAGGCTATGTTAACTTATTGCATGACTATATTGCTCTTTTGGGCCGTGAAATTGGAAAAGTTCGTTTGCTCATGCAACTTAATTGTAACTTAAAATAATATCCATGTGTTGTTGAATTGGCATTATTAATATTCTATTGTATCCAATTCAACCCCAATGAGCCATAACCCCGTCAAGATGGGTGTTAATCAATTATAAAATAGAAATAAATTTTTAATATAATTGAAAAGTATTATTTTCTAATTAAATCAACTTATTAAAAATCATAGTAACTTGACTATAATTGACCACAATATATCTATGTACAAGACAAGTCCAATTACAAATCACGACCTTTCTCATAGTCCTAACGATCACATTGTTTTAAATAACAATAAATACGGTAAGTGGATGTCATTTTTCATAAATCATGGTAACCAAGCAAGAGAACAACGACTTTAATAATGAATGACTATGATCCAGTGCTTACTAATGAATTGGTAAGAGTATTATTTTGATTGATAACTCTTCGATAAAGTTCATTTAGATTTGACGAGGTAATAAGTTTATCTTCATTTAATTGAACGATTGGCTCTGGTTTTGGAGGAAGAAATTGTAATAGGAATAAGACTATTCATTTTGGTTCTATATTTGTTCGGAGAAAATGGTTAGCCAATTTAATGCGTCCAACCAGAAAATCCTTTCTTCTTCAAATTGTTTCATCCTCCCATCCATCCACAGTAGATTCTTGTTCCTCCTCCAATATATTCCATTTCAATTCCAGCATGTTCTTCCATTCCATATGTGAACGATCTATAATCATTTGCAGATCCAGACCAGTTAGTTGTTCCCTGATAGCATCTCTGCTAGTATCTATTTCTCTCTCTTTAAATGTTCTAGAACCTCGAGCAAAGAGGTAATGATAACGAGCAGAGAGGTAATGAGGACTAATATCTCTCCTAGATTGAATCTCATAATTGAATGTACCCCGTGATCTCAATAAAGTTGGTTTGTTAGCTATGGGCCTAGCAAGAAAAAGATTCAGATAGGTTATTCTAAGAACCCCCCC
>LPNX010708476.1:162169-191881 GCA_001517045.1 Pseudotsuga menziesii
TCAAGTTCTAGGTGAAATTGACTATTTCTTTACGATTCTACATTGTAAATATGGAATTATTGAGCAGTCTCCTCCCTTCCAAATGATCCATTTATTCTTGAAAAGACCTTCAATTACGGATTTACTTGTCTATAGATTGTTCCATTTAATCCTTTAGGTTACTGCTTGCTCCACTTCGGTGGTTACAATACTATCGATCGAAGTATATGTGCGATAAATAGACTCCTATAGCCATAATTTCCGTTCGGAATACCTCTATTCAGGGATAACCCAAGTGAAAGAGAATGACTTTTGAATTCCATTATATGAAAGAAGTGCTTTTACGAAGTTAAATTAGCAATTTGATACAGAATATCTAAACAGTGGTCTAATTCCTCTTTCTCAACATCTCTTCAAGATTCTTATAATTATGAGCTTCATGCTACTCCTCTGGAGAGATATGTCAAAGCTAAAGGAATCCCAATCAGATTGAATAGGATGATAGTTCCTTATTACGGATATGTATGATCGGAACTTGTGATCAATCACACATTGCAGTATATTGGGCCTTCGAATTCATTCTGATTTTTAGCTAATAGATTCGCAATATAACTGGGAAGGCGTTTCAAATACCATACGTGAACCATCGGACATGTCAATTTAACGTATCCCATTCTATATCTTCGAATTCAAGAATTAACAAATTCAACTCCACATTGTGTGTAAAATGTTGAGCCTATCTTCTCATTTCTGATCTATGGAGAATTTCCACAAGCACAAACTCTATTTTTCATAGGTCCAAAGATTATTTCACAAAACAATCCAATTCTTTCTAGTTTATTAGTTTCATAATGTAGAGTATAGGGTTTAGTCACCTGTCCAACTATGACGCCATTAGGTAAAAGAAATTTGGACCAAGCACAAATCTGTCCGGGAGAAGCTAATCCAATTCGAAGTTGTTGATGTTTATTCTGGTAAATCATAAAAGATATTGATTCATTCTGATCAAAATTCCTCCCTGTCTATCTGAAAGTATTTCTTAGATATAACAGCATGATTCAATTCTAGAGCTAAATATTTTAATTCTCAAATGATCCAACATAAATATTTTGGAGCAGTGTCAAGGTTAGGTATTGGCCCTCCAATTATAATGACACCAAGTAGTTCATTGCGAGTCCTAATATGGCCATATTTGAGAGTTAAGCATTTCTTGTAAAATATAAGAAACACCAAAACCTTCTAAATCCCAAACTTCTATTTCTCCTACTCATTCCCCCCCTCGTTTAGATTTTCCTCTAAGAGGTTGTTGTGTAACCTGTGCATAAGTTTCACTTGAACGTGCATGTATTTTATCATCAACTTGATGACTCAATTTCGACATATAAGATTTTCCTATTGTAATAGGTTGTTCAAAAACATCTCTTGTTCTTCCATTGATTAATCTATGTTTTCCAGGATGATCTGGTTCGCATATGTTAGGGTTAACCTTGACTCAGGATTGAGTCAAAGGTGGTTTAGCTCTAGCACATGGTTTGGGCACATGGTTTGTTGTATCCCATGGTATTGTCGCATGGTATTTCATGTAATGAAGCCTTTATAAGGCTTGAGGAGGCTCCATTGTAAAGTGGCCTAGAGGTGAGAGGTGGCTAGCTCACTTGGCTCAGATGGGCGGTTTTGGCCATGTAATGAAGATCTTCATTGGTGCTAGTTTTTCCCACATGGGGTTTCCAAGGTAAATTTTTGTGTCTATGTGAATGTTGTGCATGTCTATTTTATTTCTTGATAATTATGTTAATGTTGCTCATTGTTATAATCCTAAAACCTCATATTAGAGCTCAGGGAGTTTCTGTGAAGGAAAGAAATGGCTTGTGGGAGATCTGTGAATTCCTGGTCGAGCTATTGGGGGTCCCAGGGGGGTGTTCCAACCCACCTCGACCTGAAGGTTTATGGCGGTTCAGGGGCGGGAGCCCCTGAGAAATTTTTTTTGGCACATATTTCTTTAAATATGGCATTGCAGATCTAATGCAGTAAAGAAAAGTCCTTGTAAAGTCGTGATTTGCTGGAAGAAATCCTATGAGATCACTGGTTTTGCTATGGAAGAAGACAAACTTCCTGAAAGAGTCGCATTGAGATTCAAAGATCCACACTCTCAATATTGAAGAGATTTATATACAGCAGCCACAGGTGTATGAGGTCAAAGGGAAGGAGAATTTGGTTTGCAGGTTGAAGAAGAGCTTGTATGGCTTGAAGCAAGCTTCAAGGGAGTGGTATTTAAAATTTGATAAGTTTATGACAGAACAAGGTTATGATAGATGTCATTCTGACCACTGTGTTTATTTCAAGTGGCTAGATAACAGAAGATATATTATCTTGTTATTGTATGTGAATGTTTCTTATTGATATGTTTTATTCTCACTTATTATATTTAATGTTGCTCGTTAAAACCCTAACAACTCGTAAAGGTTATAAGATTTACTTAAAAGTAAAGGTTTTCGGTAAAGGTTTTAATACCAAAGGTTTTAAGGTGATTAAGTGGATTTTAAAATGGAAATATATGGTAAGGGTATGAACATAAAGGGTGAAGGTTGAAATATATGTGTTAAAATAATGTGCATAGAACTTTGACTATGGAAACAAGAATGGCATGAAGAAGCGGTAGCACACATATTTGAAAAGCATTTATTGTATCTAGTTTTTGAATTAAATTGTAGGGTGCATGTTTGGTGGTACCTGACACCCTAACAATGTTTCTTGGCTCCTAGTTAGAATGTAATTTCCCTGTGTGCTAGAAGCACAAAGTATCCCTCTCATGCATAGAGAATGGATGTTGCATCAAGTGTGCAATGAACCACTAGGTAGGTACGAGGGTGGAAGGTGTACTTGTATCCTATCTTGATGTGGATCGGAGAGGTTGAGTCTTCGATTGCAGGAGAAATGTAAGATGGTTTAATCTCGGTTTTTGGACCAATATTGATGAGCCATGTATGTGAAGATAATTCCTAGAGAACTGGCAGTTACAGTGGCTGAGGACCCATGTAATCTGGTAGATGGATTTCTCTTTCTATGGACATCAATGACAAAGTTTGGATGCAGGTACAAAAGGAGCATGAGAAAATACGAGCAAGGAAGAGTGCATGGAAAGCCAGAGGATGAAGCATTGGATGGTGATGGTGTAGTCACCATGAAGACACAGGAAAAAAATGTAATGGAACGATTTGCATGTAAATGGACATATGGCTGTAAGACCTAATAAGGCATGCATACCCTTGGTAACTCATCGGTAAAGTCGGAAGATAGACCTAGGTGATAGGGGGGTGTATGTATGATTCCTCGATAAAACTTTTAGGTGGGTTGGTGATTACTCCAAGTCAAGTTTAAAGGGGGGATTTTTATGGTTAACCTTGACTTGGGATTGAGTCAAAGGTGGTTTAGGTCTAGCACATGGTTTGGGAACATGGTTTGTTGTAGCCCATGGTATTGTCCCATGGTATTGCATGTGATGAATCCTTTATAAGGCTTGAGTAGGCTCCATTGTAAAGTGTCCTGGAGGTGAGCGGTGGCTAGCTCACTTGGTTCAGATGGCCGGTTTTTGCCATGTAATGAAGATCTTCATTGGTGCTGGTTTTCCATGCATGGGGTTTCCAGGGTAAATGTTTGTGTCTATGTGAATGTTTCTCATGTATATTTTATTTCTCAATCATTATGTTAATGTTTCTCATTGTTATAATCCTAATAGAATACCCATGGATTAGTTGTTTTCTAACTAGCTTTATAAAGCTCAGGAAACACTAGTTTTTTGGAAGCTTCTCGCTCATATCTTTCATCAAAAGGTGTTATTCTATAATGTTTGTTCATCATGTTTCCTGCTAAACTAGGAAAACATTCAAATATCTCTCCCACATTCGTTCATCTAGGTACCCCTAATGGATTCAATACCATATCAACTAGTATTCCATTTTGCAAATAGGGCATATCTTGTTTGGGCAAAACTATTGAAATAATACATTTATTACCAAGCCTTCTAGCTACTTTATCACCCACTTGTATTTTATGTTTTTGTAATATATATACGTGTACTATTTATTCATTATCACCAAAATCATATACTCTATTGATCCATCTCACATCAATAACTCGACCCCTTCCACCTATAGGCACTGTGAGACAATTTTCTCTTGCAATGGATACCTTAATACCAAATATGGTCTGTAATAATTTTCCTTCCGGGGAACATAATGATTCTTATGTTGTTTGAGGCATTGATTTACCTACCAAAACATCGCCTGTTTCTATCCAATATCCTAGCATTACAAGATCATTTTCGTCCAATGACGAAGTGAATGAGCATCTACATGAGGTATTTATCTAGTGATTCTTTCAGCACCCTGGCTTTTCATACATATTTTAATCATGTATCTTACAATATGGAAAGAAGTATAAATATCTTCATATACCAGACGTTCACTAATGAATATTATGTCTTCGAAATTGTATCCTTCCCATGGGATATAAGCTACTAAAAGTTTTTTCCCAAAGAGAGTTCTCCCCCTGCTGTAGTCACACCATCCGCCAGAATTTGTCCGTTCTTTACACATCCCCCTTGACAAACTTGAGGTTTTTGATGCGTACAAGTATTGGTATTAGAACATTGATATATAACTGATTATGTTTGTACAGTGTCTCCATTAACCAATGAAATGATATTTGTAGAATCGATATAATTGATCCTTCCCTCTTATGTATCTATAGCTACACTTCCTAAAGCTATATCTTCTTGACATTCCAACCCAGTTTTGGCAATGCACTTCTCAGGTCGAAAAAGTGGAACTACTTGACGCTGCATATTAGAACCCATTAGAGCGTGATTCACATCATTATGTTCGAAAAGGAACAAGGGAAACTCCAATGGAAAAATATTGGAAATGAAAAATACTTCTGAAATGAATTTGTTCCCATGCAATAACTATAAATTATTGTCGGTATCGAGCTGGAGTAATTTGTTCTTTTTGAGTCCCTTGATTTAATGCCAAATAATTTCCTCTAGCTATCCGATAGTATTCATCCTCATATTCTCCCGGTAATAGATAAACCATATGTTCTTCTCTCGATCTCTCAGAGATATTATAGAATGAAATTTGTAAAGAATCGTAATGACCAATCTTTGCATGAATAGATAATGATGCAACAAGTCCAGCATTCATTCCTTTGAATGCATCGATTGGAAAAATATGCCCATAATAACTGGGATGAATATCTCGTGTCCGAAAACTAGCAGTTCACCCTGTTAATCCCCCAGGGACTAAATGGCTCAATTTTTTCCCATGAGTTATTTCCGTCAATGGAATAGTTTGATCCAAAATTTGGGATAAGGGATGTGAACCAAAAAAATATTGAAAAGTGCTTTTTAATAAAGTTGAAGTTACCAAGTTATGAGGAGTTGATATACGCTTGGTTGCTGTGTGTATAGTTCTTCGAAATGCATCTTCCAAACGACCTAGAGCTAATTTGAATTTATTCTGCAATAAATCTGCTACATAATGAATACGTTGATTTCTGAGGTGATCTATATCATTGAGTGTACCCATTCCAAATGTAACTCCTATAAGGTAATCCACAGCAGCCAATACATCTTGTGGTAATGAAAAAATATCGTTATCGGGTATATCAAGGTTCAGTTTTTGGTTCGGATTTCATCGACCGATATTTCCCAATTCACATCTTTGTCAGAAAAAAATTTCCTACAATTCTTTACATAGACACTCGAAAAATACCAAATCTCCACTTACACAGTAAAGTTTTTATAAAACTCCAGAATGGAATTTTCCCTCGACCAAAGATATTCCTCCCTCTCCCGCTTCCCTTTCTTCTTCTTCAGTAAAAAGAAAAATATTTCGGGATAGTGAGTATTTTCCATAATCTCTTCGAGATTTAAACCCATAGCTGATAATACAATTGGAATAGATTTTTTCGTTTTATGCTTACATGAGCCCATATCCTTTCTCCCACATCAATCTCTAATTTCGATCTTCTTCCCCAATCTGAAATCAGAGTACCAGTATATATATAGTTTATTCTATTATGGTAATTCCAAAAGGTAATAAATACCGAGACTTATTAATATTTGATTCACCATGATTCTATAAATTCCATTTAATACAAATTTT
Source organism: Pseudotsuga menziesii (assembly GCA_001517045.1). NCBI lineage: Eukaryota > Viridiplantae > Streptophyta > Pinopsida > Pinales > Pinaceae > Pseudotsuga > Pseudotsuga menziesii. The sequence goes on from LPNX010708476.1 coordinate 168,313, forward strand.
CCATGGGAATTCATTAAAGGAATATTTTTGAGATATATAGTTTGTTTTTGTATCTTCCTACTATTCCTACGAATCAATATTTCTGGTGCATATAATTCAAAGTAATATGTAAGGGACTGATATACAACACCTCCCTCTTTAATTAAAGGTTCTTCTAGTTCATATTCATTACCAAAAACCTGGATTCAATTTCTTTATCTGTATCCTCAATTTTCGGAAAATTATGAAGTTCTTCCATTAAGCCCTGATCGATGAAACGACAAAATACTTCAAATTATATCTTACCAAATTCAGGGATTGTAAATGCTCCCTTATTTTCATCTAATAGCATTGGAAGTTTCCCATCCGTGAGAATGTATATTCAATTATTCCCAATTGATCTATATGGATCACCATGATAAAAAAGATTTTGATGTATATTCAGTGTTCACTATATCCCATGAAATGCTACCCGTATCCATATATACTTCCAATTATTAAAAAAAAAATGATAAGAAAAGAGGTACTTTGATACTTTTATCCAACCACGTGAAATGGAGCTATGAATGAATGAATCAAACCATTCTTAAATATTAATCTCACTTAGAAAATTTATAATGAAAATAGTAAGATTGAAAGACAGAGAACAAATTAGATCCATTTCATTTATGGTTGAATTTAGCATACATCTCATACTATACTTAAAGGACGGACGAATGGTTCAATCTATCCATGGCATTCCCATATGTTGGAGAGATAGCGAAGCGGTCAAGCATAGGACTACAAATCATGCATCCCTAGTTCGAATCTGGGTGTTGCCTTGTTGAGGATGGAAGGAAAAGTCTGTATTTCCATTACAGAACCTCTATAGACATATTGGTACATATTACCAATATATATAGTGAGTTACATCCCGAATCCATCATGAATGTACAGCCGTTGATTTAGTAATTTAGCAACTCGTTGGTCAATGAACAAATGAATTTATTTATCTCTCATATAATCTCAAACGTCGATAATGTTAAGAATGGGTAGATCATTTCAAATTCAACTTTGCACTATCCTTAATGGTTCCCTTATCATCTCGATGATGAAATCATTCTTTTTTAGAGAACATTGCATATATGGATATAATCAATATAACTTGGGATGCTTTAATGGTAGTTTTTACATTTTCCCTTTCACTCGTAGTACAGGGGAGAAGTGGACTATAATGGTAATGCTTAAGAATCAATTATTGTGTTCCTTCTAGATCATGTGTGAGAATATCTTTTGTTTCATAAGGATCCAGTAATATTTAGTATTCATTCCAAATTGATAGACTCTTTCCATTTAATTATTTCCTCTTTATCCTTGTTCCCTCTTAGTAGGAATGGAAATAGTCCCTCATGTTTTACTGGATGTTTCCGAATTGATCGGATTCAATATGAATTCCATTATCAGAAAAATATGGGACATAAGTCTAAGTAATAGATCCCTTTTATTTTTCTTATACCATTTCAAGTTTGATATCTAATATGTACTAGAAAACAATGTTCGTACCGGAAAAATATGTTCAACTTTGATCCTAAAAACTCTACAACTACGTTCAGAATCACATCTGTCTACATTGGATCTATTTTCCAGGGGCATGAATAAGGTGATTAGCTCCACTCTTTTATGGTGTGTGGATGCTTCATCCTACATTTACCATATATGGACAAGTACTATTAAGATCTGTTTATCCATATATGAGTGTAGAAGAAGTAGTACAAAAGAAAAGGTTAGATTATTTTCCTTTGTACTAATTATTTTTCTTCTCAAAAGGTGTGAATCAATTATAGAATAGTAATATATTTTCAATATATTTGAAAAGTAGTTATTTCTAATTAAATCAACTTTTTGAAACTCATATTAAATTGACTATAATCGACCACAATATATCTATATACAGGAGAAGCCCAATTTCAAATCACAACCTTTCTCATAGTATTTTCTAATTAAATCAACTTATTAAAACTCATATTAAATTGACTATAATCGACCACAATATATCTATCTACACGAGAAGTCCAATTACAAATCACAACCTTTCTCATAGTCCTAATGATCACATTGTTTTACATAGCAATAAATACCATAAGTGGATGTCATTTTTCATAAATCAATCATTGTCAGCAAGCAAGAGGACAAATATAGGATTCCAATTTTCTTCATTTTCAATATTTTGTAAATAGTATTTAATATGACTAATTATATAAGCTAGTTTTAATAATAATTTATTATTATTTGAAGACAATATTGAAAAACTAATAAAGAATAAAAACATAGTGTTGGAAAATAAGTTGCACACACTAGATATTAGATTATAAGAAATGTAAAAGCAAAGTAAAGAAAAAACAACCAACCCACCAAGAAGATATTGGTAATTTAGAAAATATTGAGATGAAGAGTAAGATTAAAGATAATATGGTATATACAAGAAAATATTGTATCTATGGTTTATGGTTCAATTTATGGTTATGTTATGATGAAATATTGAAGATAATTAAAAGAATTGAATTAGCACCAAAATTCAAAATGGTATTAGAGCTAGGTACATGATAGAAGTCTTTCCATAATTTTACTAGGGTTTAAGGTTTCTAGCAATTACATGTTTTAAGCAGTTGCAAGTCTATGGTAGTTCCAGTGAAAATTTTATGGGAGTTATTCTTCTAAATACTAGGGATCCTCTGGAAGTGTAGACCTAGCTTGCATTCATGATGACAAACATTAATGTGGAATATAAACTTGATGGGGATTTAAAGTTCAAATCTTGCATGTCTACATTACTCATATTCTTGGAAGATAATGAAATTTGAATTTTTTAGATGAAGTTGTATCTGAGCCAGAAGGTGATACAAAGAAGTCTTGGTGGAAGAATAATGAAATAAAAGCTAGGAGGATCCTAATAGTCTCTGTAAGAGATCACTTGGTGCCTCATATATCCAAGTTAAAATTATTCAACTAAAGCCATGTTTTATGCCTTGAAGAAGTTGTTTGAGAACAACAACACCAATGGAGCACTTGCCTAGAGACAATAACTTCACTACATCAGCATGACTAGAGTAGATTTAGTTGCATCCTACTTCATGAAAGTTTCTAACCTAAGAGATTGGTTGAGTGCCACCTCACTCTTGGGTGCCATTCATTCATAGTATTAGTCAGAAATCCAAATTTCCCAAGTTCAATTTTCTTTTGGGGCGGCCTATTGTCAATGGTAGCTTCTATGTTTGATTTTAAAGGTTAGCATATATAATGAATGTAATCCTTCATGTTTGATTTTCGGGGGAAACCTATACTTAATGGAATCCTTTTTGTTTGATTTTGAGGGGAAACCTATAGTGAATGGAATCCTATGTGTTTGATTTGGAAGGGAATCCTAGAGTCAATGGGAGCATATATTATTAGTTTATCTCAACATATATGAGTTGATGTATCCTACAATATCTTTTATGTGTTTACATGAACACCATGTATTGTTAATGATCAATCATATTTCATAATAAATAAACAATTTACTTCATTGACATCCATTCCCTTATGTTTAAATAGAGGCATAACAATCTTGACCATTCCTTTCATAATAGTCATAGAATATATTTCTATTAGAAACATGTAACATACAACCATAGAATAGATACAAACAATCATAGGATGAATAGAATAGAACATACCAATCGATTGTTTCCGGTGTTAATAATCTTAATGAACTTTGGAAAAGAAACAAGTGTAGAATGTAGAATGGTTGATGTTTCTTTATAGTTTTCTCTTGTTGTGTTTGATTGGTGAATTGACCAAGCATGGGTCAAAATATTTTAAATTTGAACGAGTGCATAGGATTGAAATTTGGGGTTATCTGATGGCTAGAAAATAGCATGCGTTAATATTGTTGCTTCTAAACTTGTTTATGGTTTATTTGACTTACTTAATTGGTTTGGTGACATTTATTGCATTTGGAGTGTTGAATTGGGTGTGATCTAATGGTTGGAAAAAATCCAATGATGGTTTGTGTTGATCCATGTGTTGTTGAGAATGTTAATGGATTGTTTATGGTTGATTTGATTGATTAAACTAGTTTGGTTCCATTTATTGTAGTTGGAGGGTTTACTAGTTGAACATGCATGCATGTGAAGTTGAAAAAACCCCCCCTCTTCAGTGTGTAATATGTATGCGAGATGGTTTTTTGTGGGATCACTAATGTATTGTTACCCTCCAGTCAAGATTTGTTGGGTTTGAAGTGATAGGAAATATATACTTTTGGAATGGGTGATGTTGGAAGCATTAAGTTTGAGTTAGATCTTTATGTTAGAGAATGTTTGGATGTGGCAAGGACTATATGGGTTGTAGTTTTGGACAGTCAGTTATGTACAATTGCCATTAATAGGACAATTTATGGACAGATATGGGCCTAGTCATCTTAATGATTTGTTTTGTATACATANTACTACCCAAATATGATGCAATGGGAGCGCGCAAGCGGAACAAAACAAGAATGCGCACATGCTCCTACTTCAGCAGTGGTGAACCTCCAGGATAGATTTCCAGCGTGGACAATACGAGCGCACACGCACCCCTAATGATGTGCTCGCATGTAAGTGCATGCACGCATATGTAGACATGCGCGTGTACCTGTGTTTAAAAAAATAGTGAACAATTTTTTTTTTCTCACAACCCACCCACGAGCATGCAAGGAGGTGAAAACAACCCCCAAGGAGCCCAACGGAAGTGTCCAACCAAGATAAAATGACACCCACGACGTTGGAGTAAGGTAGACGGAGTAGGAATGTCATTTTTTTTCTTTATTTTGATAATTTTTTTGTTTTTCAAATAAAATACAAAATTAAAAAAATTTGAAACTGAATTGAAATGGGAAAATTTTGATATTGCAGGTACAAATTACCTAAACATAATGACAAATACCAATGAACCATCCCAAGAAAGGAATGAAACAAACCAATTAGAGGACCTAGACCCTGAATTAAATGAAGAAAACCCCGAAGATGAATTACACGGGGATTTGAACCAATTAATAATTTTTAGTGATGAACTGAAGAACACCAGGGAACCCTCTCGGGTTTCCCTTGCCACATCACTACAAAACATAATCATGAGTCAATAAACATTGGCCACAGTGAGATAACCAATTTGAGTGAATATAGGGCTCGAATGAGAGAACATTATGGTACTGGTATATCCAAAGAGGATATAAAAAACCTGAATATCACAAAATCCCAACTATGGAGCAAATTTACAGATCCAAGAACAGGATAGCCTCCATATGTGAGGAAGAGGCGGGTTTGCATGGACTAGTGTAATTACCAGCCATGGAGAGAAAACTGGAAGAAGAGATGGTTCATGGTTTTTGACAAGACTCCATGCAACAATGTCGAGGTCCCACAGTATTTTCTTAGGAAACTATGGGATGAGTTTGTGTTAGGGTTCCATGTGAACTACTTCGACATCACTGATTTCCAGGGCGTTGATTTTGGCTCATCCCAAGATTGACCTCACTCCCACCGGAACCCACTCAGAGGACCTCCTCCACCTAGGAGAGAGCCAAGCCCGCTTTCTCAACCTCCTAGGTTAGGTAGTAGGATAGATGAGATCCATGAGTCCGTTAGACGTGCCACATGACACCTTCTTAGGCATACCACATGTGTGGCTATGTCCTCGTAGAGGGATCAGGACCACCTCGAGAGACACACTTCTGCACTGTCTACTGGTGGTGGGAGAGGGATAGCAACTATAGGTGGTAGCCATGATGATCCATCCAAATTGACGGGACTAGTGCCACATCGTTGTTCTCGTTGTGGGAATCCATCCCATGTTCCCAAGTAGGAGCATGCCACATAGAGCTACCTACACCAGGTTAGTTATTGTTTTATTTCATGTTCAAGTATTAAACTTAGAATCAGATGTTGATGACTTGATTTGTTTTAATGTACAACTATTCAGTTCCGAGTCTCTAACACCCGGGTGGGAGGACGTTGGTTCCTTCAACATAGATGAGGCCATGGCAACCGCAGAGGACATCGCGGCACCATACACAGGTATTTTTCTTTTAGTAATTAAATTTAATGTTGGTAGTTAATCGTGTCATCCAATGTAGTTAATATTTAGTAATTGAATATAAATTTTTTTGTGCAAATGAATAGGTGTCCATAGGAGTGAGTGACCAGCCATCCAAGTCGGGGATCAACAGATCCCCTTGTGAGCAGGTATCTTGTAATAAACTATAAATTTAATTTCAGTTATGATGGATTATATTTGTATAGTTATATTTTTTATGTACTAATATACGAGGCCATGAATATTTATGCAGGTCTGAGTACATAGGAACGTCGGTGTCACTATCTCTCCATCAACTGCCTTTTTCCCACCATATATGCCAAGTGTAGCCCCTATCATACATGTCCCTTTCCCTGCAGCCCTCCCCACCCCATTCCATCCATCCCTTGCCTCCCATCCACCACCACACTTCCATCTAGATTCCCCTTCTTCGTCACAGCCTTCGCTCACTCCCCCCCACCCCACCCATCCACTCCCTCCCTTACAAATTCCCATGTTTCCACCCTCTCCCGTCGGAACACGATACACCATCCATACAAATTTACCCATCCCTCCACCCCATCCTAGACCTTAACCCCCTCCTCCATATTCACCCACTCCAGTCCACGCCCTCTCCCATCGTGCCCCTAGTTTTGTATCCAACGTCGATGTGGCTACATCCTCTGCTATTCTATCCACCCTAGCATCAGAGTCAGCTGTCCAGCCCACTGCTCCACCTGCCACCCCTAAGGACCAGTCGATTGCTCCACCTGCCAAACCCCATGACTATCCTATTGTGTTCATGGTGAGATTGATTAGTTTATGAAAATCCCGTGCAATATTAATGAAAATTAACATGGGCATTAAATTGTATGATTTATATTACTATTTAAATGTTGCAGGGTGGCATTGTAGAGATACTTGGATCACGGAGGAGGATAGCCTGCTCACCACTTACGGTCTCGTATGAGGTGAGCTATTTAAGATTTGAAAATGTAATTTTTATTTTTAAATTGTGTTTTATACTTGTATAATTGCCGGTATGATTTGACATTTGATTGTTGTCATTTTAGAGCCCAAGGGGAGGTGGTCAAAGAGGCCAGAAGAAATGAGCTTCCTCTAGCTTGAAGAAGAGGAAGACTGATTTTGGAGGTGCACATTGGAGCTCTGAGGCTGGGAAGGAGGATTGAGAGACCCTCCTATGTACACTAGCCATGATGTGGCATTTTAGTGTGAGTTGCCATATTTTTTATAGGGAACGAGTTGCCATATTTTATATAGGGCACGAGCTGCCATATTTTGTATATGGCACGAGTTGCCATTGTATAGACATTGGGAACGATGTTCCATTTTTCACTACTACTGTATATGATTGGAAATTTGTGTATATTAATATATCATTTTGCACTTTTTATATTACTTTTCCTTTTATTATAGATTTGCATACATTATGTCGGATGTAGTAGTAGTTTACAGTTGATGCGCTTGCAATACTTATTGTTGATGAAGCCTAACTCATATTGAACCAACATACTAACACCTACAGTCTTATTCATTGTCCAAATTGCAATAGAAAGCACTTGTTTTCCTTTGGTATTTACATAGTAATTATTGTCTCATTTTGCAAGCTATAAATTGATATTGGAATGATCTTCTCTTACCATTTGATTTACTGGAAATTTCATAGTATTTATGAGCTGAGAATCATATTGAACATGATTTGTTCTATCTTGCATTTGTTACATCTACTTGGAAAACATTGATTTGATCAATTTGGCAATTCATATCATTTGAAGACAAAGTTGACATTGCTTACTCTCATTGAATACATACATATTTGTTATGCTATTGTTGAGCACTTGCAATTTTAACAATCTATTGTACTTGTTGCAATTTTAACAATTTAAGGGTTAGCATGCATAATTTTAACGATCTATTGTACTTTTTTCAATTTTAACAATTTAAGGGTTAGCATGCATAAACTAGGGTTTAGAATCAACAAGGAAACCCTAACCCTAACTGAAGTTTAAAGGTTAGCATGCATAACCTAGGCTTTATAATCAATGAGGAAACCCTGACCCAAATGGCGTTTTGGGGTTAGCATGCATAACCCAGGGTTTAGAATCAATGATGAAACCCTAAACCTAGGAGGGAAACCCTAACAACAACCCTACCTAACCATCTCTTGTGGCCTCTTATGAAGTACCTTTTTGTTTGTATATTAGTGTGCCTAGGATTGTAGTCATATGTCACATATTCTTTATAGACTAATCAAATGAAATACTTCAAATCTTAAGCATGGATTACTTCACATAAGCTAGGGTTAGAGCTTCATGAGAACTCCTTTTATAAACCATAGTGAAATAAGTAAAACATAGCTCATCTTCCACAACTCATGCATTAAAAAATTATGGGAGAAAGAGGCTCTATAATATCTCTGACTATAATATCCATTTTGGACAGCCCTAGAACACCACTAACCCATCCTAAGCTACCCTAAATTCTTGATTGTAATATCCTATTTAGGGCATCCCTAATAGCCTTCTTACCCACCTATCATAGCCGAATGTCACTTCCTTGCCTTTGTATCTTACCCACTCACTAACGCCTCACCTCAAATTTGTCCATAACCCAATTTAAAGTGGCACAAAGACACCCTAAAGGGATTGTATCTAAACAATCATTCCCATCCATACTTAAACAAATTTGACAGTGGTATATAAACATCCATAACTTGGAAAAATACAAGAAAAGGCCTTGAATTGCTTGCAATTCATTGTGTCATCAAAAGCCAAGTGAACATACTTGTTATCATTCCTACTTGACTGGAAATTGCATCTTGGATTGTCATAAGACATTTTACTTGACTAGAAATTTGATTTGGTTTAAGAGTCCCATTGGCTTAGAAACTTGGCACTTACAAAATTGTATATCACTGATGTTTACTTAAAAGATTGTACCTTTGTCTTGACAAGCTAAAAAGTGAAATATAGGACTCTCATAATGCTAAATGCTTAGCTGGAAATACTTTTGTTTTGGCAGTACCTTTCACTAAATCAAAGTGCCATTTGAACTCTTGTTTATCATTAGTACTTTTATTTGGGATTGTACAAACATTTTGGCAAGCTGGAAATTAGTGTTTTGGACTGTCATAATCATTTTGACTTGGATGGAAATCATTCTTAGTTTGACAATCCTATCTTCATGAAAAGTGGATTGAATGGGGTCTATGTCAATGTATGTCGGTTGCAAAAGAGGTTGAATTTATACGATATGATGATAACATCCCATCAACACCACTAACATGCTTCAACCAGATGTATAATTGAAAGGAAAATTACATCCAATGTACTTCATGAAACCCTGGCTATATTCTAGTGTGGGTATATATATTCTAGGTACATGGTTCTACTAGTTTCTAGTTAATGAGACTAACAAATCTAATGATATAAATTTAATGAGTTCATAAACCCTATTTTGTAGTTCTATGTCTAAATATGTGAACCCTAGATTTTAAGTTTGTGGTTTCTAGTTCAAGAAACCCTAGCTTTCTTGACATTTGTTCTTATAGATTAAGTATATGGTGTAGGTATTTGTAATCCTTATTTTTTAGGTTTGTGGTTTGTAGTTCATGAAGCCCTAGTTTTTTTTTCTATTTATGCATGTAGCTTAGGTAGGTTGTTTAAGTATTTCTACTTAAGTGAGACTAACATAGCACATGATCTCTATGTATGTGAATTTCTACTTTATAAAACCCTACTTTGTAGGTATATGTGTAAATTTATAAACCCTAGTTTTTAGGTTTATGGTTTGTAATTCGTGAAACCCTAGTTTTTTTTCTATTTTCTCTTGTAGCTTAGGTATATGTTCTAAGTGGTTCTACATAAGAGAAACTAAAATAACGCAGAAGAAAAAGCACGTGTGAGGAGGTCCAAAACATAAAAATTGTTCTTCCTTGACAAATAAAAAATGAAACAAGTTCATGAATATGTGTCTTCTATAAAAGACACATCATCCCTATTAATCCTTCATTTTGTAGTGACATGTTCTCTTTGGGTGTACAATCATGGTTTGAAGGGTCATTTTGGCTAGCAAGTTCCTTTTATTTCAGAGGATTTTTCTTAGTCATCATCTTGATGGCCTACACAAGTGCATGATGACCTATCCAAAGGTTTGCACTTAGGATAGCTAACAAAATAAACACCATTAATGCATCCCTCCTCTAGTTGTGTACAACATCTTCTTGTTCCCAATGCTCCTCGAAATATGTGTTAGAGGTGGTTACTATGTTCATTTTCTTCTCCTCAACATGTGTGTGAAGGTGGTCAATATGGTCCAATATTTCAATTATGCTCATCCTAATATCACAACAAAGCCCAACAAAATAAAACCTAGTCCAAGTGTACGTTAACACCATGAAGATACATCCCTTAGGGCACTCTTTCCAAGCATATAACATCTCTAGAATCTCTTATTACAACAAATTACAACATCAATAAATCTACTCTTTTAATTTCAAGATACATGTTAAAAAAATTATTTTCAAGATATGTGTTAAATCACTTAACAAATTCAACCCAAAGTTTTTCCAAATTAGAATTCATAACCAATGCTAGAATATACCTGATCATGAAGATAATATAAGTTGAAATTCAAATATGCAAGTACAAAATATTTGGACAACACTGAAGGAAACTGAGAAAAACCGTAGTTTACGAAACCAATGCATAATGAACTCACTGGGCCATGCAAACATGGTGGAGAGGGCCCACTAGAGGTAATGGCATGCCAAGATACAAATGAAGTTGATGGCTCATCTATACGACCTTTGGTTGCTGAGTTGTGTCGAGTTGAAAGTTGCATGAAAATGTCGTTTAAGGACACTTGGTCACTCTTGGTCCGGTAGCGAAAAACCAAATGGAGCAGCAAGATTGCATGTCATTGGCTCTGACAAGTGTGTATAGCCAATGCCAATATGGAAACACTACCAAGACTGGCATAGTGGAGGGTTTTTCAGAGTTGACCCACCAATGCGAGTGTTACATTGAAGGAAATTGAGCAAAACCCTAGTTTATGAAATTGATGCACAATCAACTCACTGGGCCATGAAAACACAGTGGAGATGGCCCACTAGAGGTAATGGCATGCCAAGATACCAACGAAGTCGACGGATCTTCGATCCGACCTCTGTTTGTCAATTTATGTTGAGTTGAAAGTCTCATGAAAATGTCGTTCAGGGACACTTGGTCACTCTTGGTTTGGGAGCGAAAAACCAAACTGAGTAGCAAGATTGCATGTCATTGGATCCAATAAGTGTGTATGTCCATGTTGATATGGAAACACTACCAATACTGGCATGGTGGAAGGTTGGGTAGAGTTGACCCACCAATGCGAGAGTTGCAGTGAAGGAAATTGAGCAAAACCCCAGTTTATGAAACTGATGCACAATGAACTCACTAGGTCATGAAAATGTGGTGGAGAGGGCCCACTAGAGGTAATGGCATTCCAGGAGCCCAACAAAGTCAAAGAATCATCGATCCGACCTCTGGTTGTCAAGTTATGTCGAGTTGAAAGTCGCATGAAAATGTCGTTCAGGGACACTTGGTCGCTCTCGGTTTGGGAGCGAAAAAAAATGGAGCAGCAAGATTGCATGCTGTTAGATCTGAAAATTGTGTATGGCTAATGCCGATATGGAAACACTACCAAGACTAGCACAATGGAGGGTTTTGCAAAGTTGACCCACCAATGCGAGAGTTGCATTGAAGGAAATTGAGAAAAACCCTAGTTTATGAAACCGATGCACAATGAAATCACTGGGATATTAAAATGTGGTGGAGAGGTCCCACTAGTGGTAATGAGATGTCAGGAGACCAACGGAGTTGACGGCTCATCGATCCCACCTCCGGTTGCTGAGTTATGTCAAGTTAAAAGTCGAATGAAAATGGGGTCCATGCAACCCTGGCAATGGTGCACCGACCTTGCAAAACATTGTTTCGAGTAGCCAATGTGGATTTCCCATGGAGGCCATGCCAAACACACCTGGAAGATTCAACAGAATCAAAAATCTCCACCCGGTTTGGTTTTTTGGACCCGTTACTACAACTCGCCATAGAACGCTGATTGGGGATTCAATGGATGAATCGTTAGTTTCATTGGTATCATGGCATGGGATTATGGTCAAGGTTTCCTCCCACCTCACTCTGCATGACCCAGGAATGCCTCTAGGCCAGATTTTGAAAACTACGGTTTCTCCCTAGTGGGGTCCATGCAACCCTTGCAATGATGTACTGTCCCTGCAAAACCCTATGTAGGGTGGCTGGGGGTGGCATGCCCATGGTGGCCATTACCAAACACACCTGCAAGAGCCGATGCATTTGGAAATCGCTTCCTGTTGTGGGATGGGGACCCCGACCTTGAATTGGCCTAGGCGTCCCTGAATGGATTTTGCAGGCCTACTGCAACTCACCATAGAACATTGACCGAGGATCCGATGGATGAACCATTGGTTTCATTGGTATCATGGAATGGGATTATAGCTAGGGTGGCCTCCCCCCCCCCTAAATTTACACAACCCAGGCATTCCTCCAGGCCAGATTATGAAAACTAGGGTTTCACCCAAGTGGAATGGAAACACAATTACCCAATCTCATTCAATATTGCCATTTAGATCGTCTGTGTTTCTAATTTCCTCCATAAAAATCTCATGCTCTGAATGAGGCAAAAAGTAACGTAACTTGGTTGATTTCTTGTTTTACATTGTCTATAGATGGATGTTCATGCCAACAATCAAGTTTGTGAAGTGACAGAGAACAGAAATTGGTTTGTAATCCACAAATACATGCCCACTAGTTCTTTTTGATTTCCCATCTAGTATAATATATCCATCCTCAACCACCATCGAGCCAATAGGAAATTCATTTCCTTCATCATCAATCAATGCTCGGTTTAGGATTTGCTTACCTCGAATTCATTGTGCCAACCAATAATATATGCCCCATTCATTGTCTTTCGGGGCAACAACTACATATATGTGTCCTAGTTCTACAAGATCTGAGATGTTGTCGTAGTCTGTTGAAATCGTTGACTGGCCCTCCTCTAAGTGGGTTGCTTCACTAACTACATGTGGGTCTACTACAAGTGATACACGATCCCAATAATCAACCCAATCCGAGGATTCACATTAATCCCATTCACCACTGCTACAAGAGATGCAAAACCAAGCAAGTTTCTGTGTCCATATTTCAAATAGGGGGTTTTTTGAGCTTCGAACCGAATGAAATCCATGTGTTCCTAGTACTATGCCACAACTATAGGAATGGGATCGATCTATGTAAACAACATGCCAAAAATTCCTAACTGGCCTTCCTACCCCTATTGATGTATGTTGCACTTTAGTTCGGTCTCACATTGTTGCAGAGCACCATCGAACTATGGATTCTGCATCTTTGATATAGGGGTTTCTGGTAAACCTCATATCCTCCTTTCATGGTGCGGTCCTAATGCATGCACTGACCCTGTCATGCTCACCTTTGATGTGCCTGGTCTCAAAGCAGTTCCATATTTGTGGCACATTATAAGTCTTATGTAACATACTCATCCATTGGAAGACTCGAGCATTTTTGAACTAGCCCACACAACCATCTGACCATATCCAATGCTGATCCATTTGTATATCTCCCTCCTTTAGCTGATCATATAAAATTTTAAAACAATGTTTCACATAATGCAAATCATGACATTTGTCATCATTTATGTAAAATTTTGTCTCCTTCTATATTATCATGTTGTTAATGTTGCTCTCATGGCCATGCCTATATGTAATATGTACCATGATGATGACTTGCTCAGAATGGTAGTATTGACTTTGAATTTCATTTTGTGGCTGAAGGGTGTAGTTTTCTGCAAAATCCACAATTGACAATATGGTCCCAATGGGAAATGTTTCCCTGCATTTTCTGTACTTCTCTTCCTTCCATCGTGCTACATGCACATGTTGAACATACTGCATGGTTTTCTTGTAGAACTCCATAAAAAAAACACATACTTGTACTTGTTGCCATTAAAACAAGGGTTGTATTAGAATGTAACCTTTAAACAATGTATATCTATAAACTGAGCATGTAAGAGGAAAAACATGCAATAATCATTTTCACCTATGACTTCACCAATGCAATCTTTTTACTTTCCTTCACACTATCTGATTGATAGGTTATGTACTTGAAGCTCTGCATCTCCACACTCATATTGCCAAATTGATGCTCATCACTTCCATGAATGCAATGGTTCAAAAGAGAAAACCCACTGAACCTAGAATAATTCCCATATAAACATGATTTTCCATAGTATTTTTGTCCTTCATGCCTTAGACACATGATCCTGACGATAAAATCTCTTGATGCATTCGGTGGTATTATGGATTCATTGCATCCCTGCTCAAGGTTAGTATGCAAATCACAAAATATATGTTTATGTGTCATAAAAATATTCATATTCTACATGGTATCTACAACAACATGTGTTTTGATCAATGCATATACGAACGTACAATGGTTTGCATTTCTCAAACGACTTTTGGCCCACATTCAATTATGTGTGCTCATTCCTAAATCTCTCAGAGAGTTCAGTCTGTGTTGTGTTAAGGAAGTGTTTGACGTGGGGTTCATGTTCAGTATAACCTTTTCTCAGCTTTAGCACATCAATTTGGTTAGATGAAGGTCTGGTATGATCATGCCATAACTTTTGTACTAAGTCCTTAAAAACATCAATTAGCTTCATATCTTGACAAGGAAACCTGCTGACAAAATCCCAACAATATTTTCCACCTGGAGTCTAAATATTTTCTCTTATAACAGAGTACTTCTTAACAGTTTTTCTATTTAATTTAAGTATGCGATAAGTGTGTGAAAGGAGGCGACATTACCTTGTGGACTTGCTTACAACTGATTCTGATAACATACGACGAGCCACACAAATATCTTTAGTACGAGACGTCTTCCCAATCAAATTAAAATCATATTGGATATTTCTAACAATACGATTGTTAGCCTCTAAACTTCTAGCCATCTTTATGCCCAGAATTCTCATAACAACAACTAAACAATTTGACTTTAACAAGCATAGTAATAATTGACATTTACCTGTGTCACCTTTGGATTCAAAATGTTCATTCATTAATTTGCTACATTTTCAATCGATAGTGCAATTGGGAAACCTACCTTCAAGGCTTGACAGACAACTTTCATCCACATGGATATGTCTAGGAGTCATTTTTCTTGTAGTAGACAGTCGAGGTAGGGAAGGTGGACATGAGCTATGAATCCTAGGGGTTCTTTGTTGTGGTGCTTCATTCACATGTCGGTCCATATTGGGATTGTGCTCAACATGCTTATGGTCTTCTTGGAGAGATTGCAAATTAATCATTGCTAGTAGGTCCAATGCTTGATACTCAGGGTCTCTCATATACCTATGTATTCAAAAGCTTCAACATGGCTCATTGATGGATTTTTGGTTGGAGACTATGTTGATGTTGGAATTTGATTTGGGTCCATTGGATGCAACAGCTTCACCCATGGTTCTGAAGTAGATCTTTTTATGTCATCAACTTTGTTAGGATTGGTCGCAATATCAGTGGAAATGTTTGGACAATGTCTGACTCTCTCCATTGCCAACCTGGCCTTTTCGCTTACCTCATTTTCCTTTTCAATGGGCATATTCCTTCTAGTTTTTCTTGCTCTATTACGTGAGTTTCCCGTCTCCAAGAGTTTCTTTATCAAAACCATGAGGTCTACCCCTGCATAAGAAGCAACACATAAGGTATTATTTCCATTATACAAGAAACATGACGCGTTCCAACATAATTAACTAAATTATAGATATGTTAATATGGTAATTATTGGCATTGATACATAAACACTGATTAAAGGTTTCTCTTTATGTTCAAACTAAAGTTTCATTTCTATACTCTATTTGATTCAAGTAAAGAGAGTCAAATTTGCAGGTATTACAGCTATAGTATTATGGCTTCCTTTGTCTTCAAAAAGTATTGGAAGTCAAAAGAAGATGACTGAAATAAATTTCTCCATTTCCAACACCTTCGGACGAGATAACATTACAAGTAATATGCCACATTAGTTGTGAGGGAAGACACAAGTTGGTGTTTGGATGTCTTGGGAATAAATTGAATAAATTACACTCATTAATTTACAAGTTAACTATTAAGAGAACAAATTGACTAATTACACAATGAAAAGGTTGCAAATCCCCCGAAAAAAGGAGAAATCATTGAGGTAGAGACATCCCTATCAAGCTCAATGGCATGTTATGATAAATATAGCATGAAAAGGAGAGCATTGACAAGATGGTGAACTATTCAATATGGACCCTCTCCCATGATTTCTTCCAAGGTTTTTATACAAATTGAAGAGTCTCAATAGAGAATCTCATCTATGCCATCCTTGTGGGAAATCAAAATATATTCATGTGCAAATGATTATTGGTCTACATTGCATACTTCATCTTGTATAGAGAGTATAGATAACTTGGTGAACTATTCAATATGGACCCTCTCCCATGATTACTTCAAAGGTTTTTTTTTTTAAATTGAAGAGTGTTAAGAGATAACTTCATATGTACCATCATTGTGTGAAATCAAAATATATTCATGTGCGAATGTAAATTAGTTAACATTGCATACTTCATCTTGTATGGAGAATATGAGACTTGTATAGATGTGAAGTTGGGAATTCTTCTTGTGAAATTAAATGTTTTCTATGAGAGAGCTATTGTTGTAGGCATATGATAAAACATAAATCAATGAAATGATCTGAAAGCTTGTGAATGAAAACAATTATTTACAATTCACCGTACCTATTCAAAATGATCTCTTCTTGCAATGAAAACTTGTAGTTTGAATGTATCCACTAAATTCCAAGACCATTTAATATGTTTGTTAGATTCCAAGAGTGATCTTCTATCCAATAGATTAAAGAGTGATGATTGAATGTGAGCCAAATTTTAGAGTTCAGAAGCACAAAATGCGCGAGCAGTTGTAGAAAACCCATGAAAATTGGTAGCAATCCCAGGAATCCATATCTTTGTTTTTTTTAAACTAGTAATAGGTGTGCGCACTCGTATTTGAGCATGCGCATGCATGTATAACATAGCATGTGCATCAACATGTATGCACAACGAGACGTGCAGGCGCTCCTACCTAACATTTACAGCATTTACTCACCAATGTTTATCCCATTTAATAACTAACATTATTCAACCACATCTTGGTATTCACACATGCACGAGTAGTTTTATAATATAGTCTTCACCACTACTTTCATCTTAGGCCCATGGGTGCCATTATGAAGTCTTAGGCTCCTTACCTATGGCTAGTGGAGGGTAATGGAGGCACCCAACACTGACCATAATCACCATCATAATCATCATCATAGTCATCATCATCGTAATCATCATCATAATCATTGTCATCATAGTCATCCTCATCATCATCATCATAGTCATCATCCTCATCCTCATCATTTTCATCATCCTCGAATCAAACTTGGGATGGTTTCTTGTTATATACAAATAACGAGATAGATAAAGGTCTGTTAATAATTCATCAATCGTGTACTGATAAAAATGCAGAGAGTGCTTATGCGAGTTGACACGTCAAAATCCTAGACACTAGTTCCATGAGTAATTGAAATTGACAACTACTATCAAGAAAGAAGAAAGCATCATGCTCTATGGACTCTACAAAATCCTTCGTCTTTCAAATTTTATAGATGTGATGTCAGAGGGGCCGTGTTGTATGGAGTATCAAATGGATTACTATAAATACTGATTACTAAATATTGAAAATGAGTGAAATCTCATTACTCAATCTTGAAAACCATTGAAATCTGTAATACACATATAAACACTCATTACACTGATGGCCACACACTTGTTTGAATATTTCTGGTACCAGATGATCTATTCTATTCTATGGATCATACATTTGCAGACATCGATGAACAAATGTCACATGAAAATCAACTCACGAGTCACGACCACTAGAGTATTGGAATTTTAATCATCCCCATTACTTTAAAAACACCCTTTCGACATCATTTATATAATAAATTAACTATCTTCAAGAACAAAATATCAACTGATCAACATCTTACCCCCTAGGACATCAGACAAGACTAAACAGAGAACAAGATGAACCGAGACGACTTATCCCATGAGGAACTCGAGGGATAATTAATTCAAGATGAAGTATATTTTCCATCATATCAAAAATAGTGCCAAAAATGCATTCTAAAAGGAGGCTGGGCTCCTGCACTAAGCTCAAGCTCAACTTTCTGCACCAAGCTCAGGCTCATCTTTCATCATAATCATCGATATCATAGTCATCCTCCTCATCATCATCATAGTAATCATCTTCATCGTCATCATTGTCATCATCCTCGTCATCATCATCACCATCATTGTTCATCATCATCATCATCGTTATCATCATCATCATCATCATTATCCTCCTCCTCCTCCTCATCATAATCATGGTCATCCTCCTCCTCCTCCTCCTCCTCATCATCATCATCCTCATCCTCATCCTCATCATCATCATCATAGTCATCATCCTCCTCCTCCTCCTCCTCTTCATCATCATCATCCAAATCATCATCATCATAGCCATCATCCTCATCATCATTGTCATCATCATCATCGTCATCATCATCACCATCATAGTCATCATCATCCTCATCATCATAGTCATACTATTCGTGATCATCATCATCATCGTCGTCGTCACCTTCATCATCATCATAGTCATCATCATTGTTCATCATCATCGTCATGGTAATCATCATCATGATCATCATCATCATCAACATCATCATCCTCATCATTATAATCATCATCATCATCATCATAATCATCACCATCATAGTCATCATCATCATCATCATCATCATCATCCTCTTCATCCTCATCATCATTATCACCATCGTCACCATCATTGTTCATAATCATCGTCATCGCCATCATCATCATCATCATCCTCATCCTCATCATCCTCATCCTCATCATCCTCATCCTCATCAGTGTCATCCTCCTCCTCCTCCTCATCATTCCATTGCAAATGCTTGAAAATAAAATCAAAGCAAAGTTTCAACTAAACCTATCATCATCATCATCATCATCATTATTCCTCATCATTGTCGTCATCCTCATCATCCTCCTCCTCCTCCTCATCATCATCATCACCATCATTGTTCATCATCATTGTCGTCATCCTCATCATCATCATCATCATCATCATTGTCATCATCCTTATCATCATCATGACCATCATCATCGTTGTTCCTCCTCCTCCTCATCATCATCATTATCCTCATCATCATCATCATCACCATAATTGTTCATCATCATAATCATCATCATCATAATCATTGTCGTCATCAACATCATCGTAATCATAATCGTAATCATCATAATCATCGTCATCATAGTCATAGTCATCACGATCATTGTCATCATCATCATTGTCATCATTCTTATCCTCATCATCACCATCATCATCATCATATCATCATTGTTCCTCATCGTCGTCATCCTCATCATCATCACCATCATTGTTCATTAGCATAGTCATCCTCATCATCATCATCATCATCATTGTTGTCATCATCAACATCCTCATCCTCATCATCGTAATAATCATAATCATCATCATCATAGTCATAGTCATCGTGATCATCATTATCCTCCTCATACTCATCATCATCATGTTGAGGCCTGTAAATTCGCAGGCGACAACAGTGAGGGATTCTCCCCAATCAGCGTTCCCAACTAGCCCGCTGACTGTTTGGTATAGGGAATCCGTCCGGTTTACGGTCCGGCTACCGTAAGTCAAAGTAACAAAACAAAAGCTTTACCGGTTGCGGCCTGGCCCACCGAGTTTTTGTATTTTTGACTTAAATGAATGATATGCACGTGCCTACTTAAATGCAGGCTGGTCTAAATGCAGGGAGCGGTCACAAAGTGATGCGTAGGTTCTTACCTCTCGTCTTATGCTCACAAGCAACCAAACTAGATACGAACAGAAATAACTAACCGCCTAAACTATCCCTAGGGGGCAAGGTTGTCGTTTTTAGATGAGCAATACATATTCATACACCATAAGAAGAAAAACAGGTAGCTGCTACTTCTTCTGCAGCACATGAACGCTTACAGATATTCAAACAATTAGATAGCCAATCATTTTATAACACAGTTATTGCTCGTAGTGGAAATATACCCAGAAAATTACTGAAGACCATCCAACAAGAACATATGTTCAAACATCAAATACTCTTACAGTAAATAAAGACTGCTGAAAACGAAATAGTTCCTCTTCAACATCATTTATTGAATTGCATTGATACATTCCACATCTTTTGCTCTTTCCAGCAGGCAAAATCACAGTTTTTCCCAGCAAAACGAGGTAGCTCCTCTTACAAGTCAACAATTACAAATTTTCCAGCGGAAAAAAGCCCCTTCTAAGTCCTATCTTTTTCTATTTAAACTAGAGCTTCTGCCCCCTGGGCTGCCCTCCAACGTGTGGCTTTCAGCCTCCTTGATGATTCACCTTCTTCCCTAACTGTTGCGTTTTCCCAATCATCTTCCATAAGCGTTTAAATTCTGACCGTAACCACCGTGACTGCTTCCTTGGTGCCTTTGTTGTTCATCTATTTTGTCCTTTCTTCGATCTGAGTTGCTTCGGCGATCATGGGATTTTTCCTGCAGACACTTGAGTGCATTATCCACTAAATTGAGGTATTAAGCATTTCAAATTTCAGAGCATGAGATAAATCCACAGGGAACTAGCTTGGTTTATCCGGGTGAAAACTTCATGGTAAAATGAATCGGCGATCGGGCAGTACTTGGATCGGATGAGACAAGGCTTCTGTACCGGGTGGGAGAAGGCTCCAGGAGCCGCAACGGTGGAGGAGCGCCAAAAGAGGGGGAGTGAAAACGTAGGCGCCATAGGAAATCGGGCAGCGGAGGGAAGTGGGGCGGAAGCTGAACAGCTCTGCCACCCGCAACAACGGACGGAATGCAGATCGGAGACAGGCAACGGGAGCGATAGGTCGGACGCCGGACGACACACGAATCGGAGGCCGACTTCCCCCTTCCAGCTGCAACGGCGGGTGAGCCGGAACTCTGGAGCACGCGATTTATAGCCACGAATCGGGCGTCGGGCGACACTTCAATCGGGCGGAGACTTTGGTCTATGAGCCGCAACGGCGGGTGAGACAGAATTCAACTTCTTCTAAAAGAGGCCTGATCCAAAGAGAAAACGAACAGCGCTGAGGCCCAATTGCGGCCAAAACGTCAATTTTATTCGTTAAGGCAAACTTTCACACTCTATGGGCATTAAAAACGGATCGCGCAACTCGAGCTGACTGAAAGAAACAAGCACAAAGGTAGGCAATCAACCTCAAACGCACAGATATGCTCAAAGGCGCCAAGCTTTTAACAATTGATCTAAGTAAACAATGAAGAGGAGGGGTCCCAGAGTTTAAGCGAAAACTAAAATCGGGGAGACGGTTGCGGCAGCAACAACTGGCGATTTCCTGGTGAACCTAGGTCTCTGGGTGATTTCTTCCTTGAAAAGTAGACTGTCCTACAACAAATATATCCATTGAACTCTTCCAACTATATAGATTTCTCAATAACAGAAGTGTGTACCTTGATCATNCAATAACAAAAGTGTGTACCTTGATCATTGATATCAGTCCAAGCTGGGCAATGAAAGTCACGATTCTAGAGTCCGGGTAACTCTGCTGAGGCCAAAATATGAGTTTATTATTAAATTTTCTTCATGTAGCTGGCAACATTGGACACCACAGGATTGTAGCATGTGATGAACAGAAACGTTCATTTGTTCCTCATTCCCATGCCGTCTTAGCAACTTTTATGCTTTTCGGATTTTGTCCTCTTTTAATGAGATTCTTCATGCATGCCTTTCTTACTGAATTTTCATTCAGGATCCTCTATCCCATAGTGCCCTTTTGTGTGAGTGATGTGCTTAATGCTTCAGCTCACGGACGGAGAGGATCATTCGCAAATTAGTATTTTATGATCTAGATTTAGCTTTGGAGCATGATGCTTTTATAGGAGTTCTGACTCTTATCCGCCTTCTGGCATTTATTTCCTGGCATGGGATCATTTAGATATAACACCCTGTTCATCTTTCTCTTCTCCGTGGGTCCCCTGTCATTGCCCCCTTAGATTATAAGTGTAAAGTGCGCGGAGCCTCAGCATAGTATCCTAGACTTTTGAGTCTGATTGACCTTACAGGAGGTTAAGCAGGACCTCAATGCACACAAAGATTTCGAGAAACTCGCTGGTGGAAGAAATTCACATGGAAAACCACAGTCCAACTATTCAACAAATGTTTACCATTTCCAGAAATGTGAAGTTCCCCACATAACCACGAGTTAACCATCTTTATTGAAAACACACTCACTTAAAACAAATGAAAGCATAACTCAGCACAGTTTATTTATGTACACGTCAGAAAACCCAAAAAACAACTTAAGAAAAATAAGGTTTGAGAACCAGACCATTAACTGGCAGGTTCTCCTCCCATCCCTGTAAATCCTGTAACATATAGGTAGCAGGGCCAAGTTTAGAGGTGATTTGAAACGGTCCTACCCATAACTGTTGGAACTTAGTGTGCTTCCCCTTCTCATCATAGGGATGATCCCATTTTAGGACAAGGTCTCCTACTTCCAAATCCTTCTTCTCGGCTTTGTGCTTGTCAAACCATCTTTTTACTACCTCCTGCTGCTGTTGGAAATGTTCTCTTGCTTTGGATATGGCCTCTTCCGCTTTCAGAAGATTGTATATTCTTACTTGGAGAACTAAATCATCCGAACCCCTAGAATCTTGAGCTAGTATGGAAGACGGTAGCAGGATGTTGGGGGGAAGGATGGCTTCCTTTCCGTATACAAGGGTAAAGGGTGACACTCCCATGGCAGACTTAGGGGTAACTCTATCAGCCCACAGGGCATTGGGTAAGGCTGAGTGCCAACTTCGCTGGTTTTCTATGACGGTCTTCTTCAGGATTCTGATGAGGTTTTTATTGGAGGATTCAGCCAGGCCATTCCCTTGTGGATAATAGTTAGCAGAATAGTGTAATTTTATCCCTTTCTCATGAGCAAATGCAGTAATCTTAATGGATGAAAAATATTTAGCATTATCAAAAACTAACGAACTTGGAACCCCAAACCTGGTCATGATATGGTCTTGTAGAAAGATGATGAATTCGTCTTCGTTTACTTTGTGCAAGGGGATAGCTTCGACCTAGCGGGTGAAATAATCAGTTGCCGTAAGAATATACTTGTGTAGCAAGGAGGAATTTGGCTTTATTTCTCCAATGACATCTAACTACTTATACTATGAAACGAGAACTCGACACAGTTCTCGTTTTTCTCTCTCCTAATTTTAGTAGCTATTTTTACCCCCGTTTCAAAAATGGTTGATGCCA
>LPNX010708527.1:585-23729 GCA_001517045.1 Pseudotsuga menziesii
GGTATGTTTGGTTTTTCAATTTTTGAAAAAATAGAAAAAATTGCTTTACGTGGACAAATATGTGTTTAAAACGATGCTGAAATCGAATGTGGTCACTTTCGAAAAATAATAAATAATTGTATAATGCGAAAAAAATTAACAAAAAAATATGCACATCACACTGCATTTTATGTAGATCATGGTCATATATATATTTTTTTAAAATTATTAGTGCAAGATTGAATTACTCTACGTGGACATGAGCCACTTATTAGCTTCTTCAAATTTTTAAGGTCACACAGTTCATTAAATGCAAAAATTCACACATTAAATGACATCGAAATATTTTAAAAAAAATATCACTATGAAGCCAACATAATATTCTACAATTTGTTTTTTTACTGCAAGTCAAAATTCACATGGCATATATGCGTTTTGAGGGCTTCTATCTAGCACATGAGTAAAAAATCAGGTTTTCATCGCCAAATTTGGCCAAAAAGTGTTACCCATCTTCATGGAATCACCCCACAGGGAGATATGCTGAAAATACGAACAAAAAAAGTAGTTTTCTTTTATGACAAATATGTCAATTCAACCATTATGGTTGAATCATTTAATTGAAATTCTATTGGTTCTTGAATTCCAACTCTCAAAATTTATTGTTGGCACGTTTTCTTATAAGGCCCATTTTAGACCCCAAATTTCCTCTAATGGTGGTCGTAGCTGGATCTTTCCCTACACTTGTTAATATCTGAGTCAAAAGGGTGCTCGTAGAGTTTTAATGAGATTTATGTTGTTGTGAGGGTTTATGTTCCATTCATTTCATTTGTTTTTATTTTCCTATGAAAGAAACTCAACCGCTCCATGGCTGCATTGCACCAGTCTCTCCCTTTGCTCTTCATGGTCTGTTAATGAAGGTTTTGCTTTTGGTATGTACTTGATTTTTCTTGAAGGTTTTTATCAGTTTGATTAATGGCAATGTGGTCTCCATTACAATATTGTCCATATTGGTTTGTCACGAGGTTATGAAGGGAAGACAGATTCCTTCTTTGAGTTTTAGCAGAGGATTTGCAACTTACCAAATTTTAACCAGGTAAGGAAGAAATTCTCCAATTAACATTCTACAAATTAGATTATTAAGGGTTTAATAGTTGGATATAGAGTTTAACATAATGTTTCTGTTGTGTGTAGGAAGAGGAGGAAGGAACAACCAGGAGGAGTCAATCCTTGGCCCTCTGCATGACTTGATGGGGTAATTCCCTCTTCGATTTGCACAGATATGAATTTCATTAATTAATTGTGATTCAGGGTTTATTTTAACTTTGTCAACTTGTTGACAGGTGAAGAAAGTTGGGAATTGTAGAAGTTTTGGATTGAGACTGCTTCACCCTCACGACCCAACTCGGAAATGTAGGTAATAAAGAGAGTCGTATGTATTTTAATCTTTTCAATGATTAGGGTTTACAATAAACATTACTTAACTCTAAATACAATTTTTTAAGTATGGGCTTATCGAGAGTAGTGACAAGGTCACCTCCTCTCAGGTATCCTTCGCTATTCAAAGGTGAGGGACTGATCCAAATATATTTAAATTGGAATAATGCACATAATTTTTTGTTTCTTAAGTTACACTAATGCCACCAGATTTTATGCATGTAAACATCAGTGCAGTGTGTCATGGACTGTACATCAGATGCTCCAACGACCATAAGGTAAGATTCATGAATTAGTTTGTGGTTAAACTAGTTTTTTGTTTCTTCGGTTCGTGGTTCCAAGGGAAGTTAGGGCTTAAAATTGCTTAAGAAAATTTTTGAAGATAAGTTTTGTTTTAAACCCTTATTGGGTCTGTACTTGGATGCGGTAGTTTATACTATGGCTTCGCAACTTCTCACACTCGAATGTGTTTCAAAATGCAATAGTGTTTGGATGGAGACTTTACATTACGTTTTTATTTTTTAGAATGTGGATTCCAAGGATTGGCTTATGGCCACGGTATTATTGATGATCGGAATACTTTGTTAAGATCTTATGTGTAATTTCAATTTTGGAAAAGAAAAAAATAGACTTGAACCTATAGTCATGTTCTGAGATCTTAATTCGATTTTGAATGTTATTTGGGATTTCATATATCTAGTTATGCTTGGTTATCACGATTTTGTTGTTGATTGAACACTTAAACGAGACTGATTTATTCTTAGGTATGGATTCCCAAGAATAAAGAATGCACATTTGAATTTGATTATGTTATTAAATCCTGTAGATGAAATTTTTCCATTTGTAAATATTTGTTGTTGGCTTAATGATCAGATAAGTAACTTACTTTGATTGTTTTCTAGATTTGGTTAATGCTGTTTTTAACACACAGATCCATGGATTCACTATCCTCATAACTAGTTTATTATTTTGAAAATGAATCCTTTCAGCTCTACAACGTGTATCTATGAATATTTTGTTTGATTGAATGTGATCTTTTTGTTTGGTTCTTTTATTTATTAACATGTCTAGATCTGCCCCAGACTAGGTGTGAATACCCAAACATATATTAGATTTACTAAAATATATATACGTATTTTTTTAAAACAACGATAGGCTCTATATGAAATCCTTCGGCTCCTAGAGGAAATGTGATTATTTTTTATTTACTTAGATCTCTTTACTAATTTCAATATTATATACATACAATTATAAACAATGGTAGGTTATCTAGATGTACTTAGAAAATAGATAAGTTCTATGATTCTTCTACATTCTATACATAATTATTTTTAATAGCTAACAATTTATACTATGGATATATTATTGAAAAGAAAAAAATATTAGGAATAGATGCACAGTATAATTCTAGATTGAAAATGCATTTAGAATTCAAATCTACACTTAGACTATAATTATTAGAGCTAAACAAAGAATAAATTTAGTAGGGAACCCGACACCACTGTCGGGAAAACAAAACTGAAGTTGTCGTTCCTCCCAACCAACTCTTAGAGCATCCAAGTCTTACTTGCTCCAAAACCCTCGAGCCTATTTTTTGAACAACGAGGACACAATCCGATCAATGTGCCATCTCTTTGCATGAACTGATCAAGCTCCTGATTGCTTAATGGACATACTATGTTATAGTATTTTCCCTAGGACTTGGTCATTTATGAGCCTCCTGCTCTTTAGCACTCCACAAGGAGTTTTGACCTAATTTTGGGGAAGATTCCTCCTGCATCACTTGAGTTCTCACTCAGCAGCTTTCAACATTTGTCATTTTCCCTTGTGGATCAACCAACGCTCTTTTAACGGCTACTTCAGTTCCGATTCCTCTCAATATTTTAATTATTAAATAAAAATAATCCATTACTTTCATTTTGACTTTCTTGTCAAAATATTTAAAAAAAATAAATATTCCAAGGAATAATAAATTACAATTATTTGGTGTATCAGAGAGGGTTTATAAAAGAATTATTATATGGAAGTGAAGGCACATTTTTGCAATATATATATATTCAAATAATTTTCTATTTTTTGCTAAGCGCCCTTTGGTTTAATCAAAATCACCCATGGATCACATCCTTCGTGGCCCACATCAACCCTCAAGTGGTTGGATTATGGTTGTTTCCTTCTAACTAGCTCACCTCTAAGAAAAATTGAACCCAAGTAACCCAAAACTTAACCAAATAAACTAGCAAAATTTGACTAAATTCAAATAATATTAAATAAATAATATTTTGTAATTTCAATCGTGGAGGTTTTAAAATAAATATATCATTTCACAAGGAAATAAAATAAACATTTTTTCATAGTTCATAGATTGAAATAATACCCTTTAAGTGTATAAAATAAGTCACATGTTATATGGTGTTGGTATTTACCTATCTATAAAATTCAATGATTTAATTTTATATGTGAATTAATCATGGCACCAACCAATCGATCATTGATTTAATCGAGAGAAAAGTATTAGATACCATAGTAACATCTCCGTCGTAAACTTGGTGTCACCATTCCCTCTCATCGTATAGACCAAATGTATAGTTTCGTTCATATGCGATCATTCGTCCCTTTCATATCAAAATGGTCTATCTTGTCCTTTCGTTCTTTCCATATCAAAATTGTCTATCTTGTCCTTATAGGAGATGTTGTAATCTTTGTACCTAAAAAAATAATAATAAAAAAAAATTTAATTATCCGTAAAAAAATATTCGGGTTGCGAAAAAAACACAATATGGAGAGATATTGTAACGTTCCCATCTAACAAAATAATAAAAAATAACAAATTGAATTATCCGCAAAAAAATGTTGGCCTTGCACATGGTGTTAAAACCATGTGCAAGTCCTTCTAAACAACACATGGTTTTATGGTACATTGTTTAGGAGGGCCTTGCACATGGTTTTTAAACCATATGCAAGGCCTCCTAGATAACCCATGGTTTTATTGTACATGGTTTAGGAGGGCCTTGCATATGGTTTTAAGACCATGTCCAAGGCCTCCTAAACAACCCATGGTTGTAGGAGGGCCTTGCATATGGTTTTAAAACCATGTATGAGGAAATGTTGTAATGTTTTTTCTTAATAAAATAAAAAATAATAAAAAATATTATATGTTAGTCATAAATAATATTAAATATTATTTGTGGACTTTAAATAAAAAAAATTGTCTTTTGGTTTGAATCAAATCAATGGATACCTAAGAAGAGGTTTGCACTTTGAGACATTTGATCCATCTTGGCGCTTGATAGAGCCTAGGATTTGGATCTAGACTCGTTTAAAATAATAGGAATAATAATAATATAAATGTTTTTGAAGTCTGAGAAATAAACTTTAATTTAATTAAGATTAATATTATTATATATCAACTTAGTTTGAAATAAATATAAGAAGTTGTGAATTTTTAAATATTAATGTTTTTATAAAAAAAACAAAAAAATATATAACTTTACTCATCCACTTAATTGGAATAGTAAAAGAAAAATACAATAAGAAAATATTTTAGTTATCGTTAAAAATTGAATTTTACAAATTAATATTTTAAATTAATAAAAAAAAATGTTACATATAAATTTATGTAATCATTTTGTTTAGATAATGTACTATTTGTTTTTTCAGATGGAAAGATCCACGAGAAACCCAGCAATACTTCCCCACATTCGTGGTTGGTAGAGGTGGTAAACTGCCAGCCATCCTAGCAGAAGGCCTAACCCCAGAGGACTCAAGGCTCGAACCCGTGACCTCCCCCCGAACCGAGAGAGTGTGCGCACGTCTTACCAATTGAGCCAACCCTTGGGGCTGATAATGTACTGTTTGTTAGAAATTTACATCTACCAATAAAAATATCAACACCTACTATTCTGGTTATATAATCCTTTAAACTAAAACACATATAAACCTTTACAACCTAAAAAAACTAAATCACATAAAACTTTTGCAATTAATAGTACTTTATAAGCAAGCACATCCTTATAAATTTTAGTGCTTAAAAAAGTACGTTATAATTTTATTTAACATAAACAATCAAAATGCATAATCTTAATTTATTTATTATATATGGATATCAGAATATATACTTTTTAATTTGATTTTTATTATTATTTATTATATATTTTTAATTTAATTATTATTATTAATTTTTTATATATACTTTTTATTATTAATTTATTATATATTTAGATAAAATTTTATATAATTTATTAAACAAATCAATATATTCAAACAATATAATTTTAAATTTTAATAATATATTTATTATGGATTTCTTTTACGTTATAAATTTTAAATTTTTAATAATATTTATTTTGGATTTTCTTCAAATTAAAAACACGAAGTTACGAAGAAAACGCAATGCATAATTGAAAGCAAAAGCGAGACCGTGGTGGGTAACAGCGCATATATCCTCTTAACTTTAAACCTCTTTTTCAAGGACAATGAATTGCAAAAAAGTAGATTCGCTTTACGTTTAAAAGACACAAACCTCTTTTTTCAAACTATCTGGCCGACCATCATTGTGTGGAAAATCAATCCGGTGGCTTCTCATTGATGTACGTTTATATCCCATTAAGAGAGAGAACATCCTTGTTCCCAAAAGAGAGAAGATCCTTCGTAATCATGACCATATCAATGAAGATTGTCATCTCCATTTAGTAGCAATTGTATAATACCAATTTTTTTTTTCTTTTTTATTTGTGAAGATTTTCTTTTGGAAAAGAGGTCACCACATCTATGTATTTATAATAGATTCCTGTTTTCATGGTCTAGAGGTATTAAATACACCATGTAAATATTAGTGACAATTTATATGTGGGAAAGTGTCGATTTTACGGTAAGCACATTTTGCTCAAACTCGTTGTTAATTGACGTGAAATTCACTGTAAACAATAGCAAGAATACAATAAAGCATTGACTTTTATTTTATCATAGGGTGGAGGTATTTTCTACCATTTATTCTTTGAAAGCTGGAGTTATGGGGAAGTTGTGTTAAGGTATGCTTCCCAAGGTGTATGATGATGATTAGTGGTTTCTTGTTTGAGAAACTTGATCAATGTAATTAACATTTTTGCTTACATGTTATATTTGCAGTTCGGTCAATATAGCTCAGGCTCCAGGATATTGCGAGAGAGGAAGGATATGGTGTGGAAGATAGTTGTGAATTAAAAGAGCTGAAGTAGGTAGCTAAAGATGACAAGGAAGTTAAATGTCACACTTTTCTTGTCTAGGTATGATAAAACACCTCCTATGGTAGATAAAATTAGTATATTATGTAGTTTGTATTAAGTTAGTGTGAACTAACTGCTAATGAGGATTGTAATTAATGATGTTTACTAGTTAAGGTTATTAGTTATTAATTCTTCATTATTAGATTATTATTTATCATGCTTATTAATTATATTCGTTAATGATACTTATTGATGTTGGTTTTATTAATGATTAATTATTAATCGTGTTTATTAATTATTAATTATGTTATTTAGTTATGATATTTGATGTTTATTTTATTAATGATTAATGATTAATCATGTTTATTGATTATTAATTATGTTTATTAATGATAATATTCATCTTGGTTTTATTTATTATTAATTATTAATCATGTTTATTGATTATTGATTATTAATTATGATTAATCAATCTTATTAATGTTGATTTTATTAATCATGATTATTGATATTTTGTTATTATTGACTAGATTGTTTCAAAT
This sequence comes from Pseudotsuga menziesii, assembly GCA_001517045.1. Classification (NCBI taxonomy): domain Eukaryota; kingdom Viridiplantae; phylum Streptophyta; class Pinopsida; order Pinales; family Pinaceae; genus Pseudotsuga; species Pseudotsuga menziesii. The sequence continues at coordinate 7,742 of LPNX010708527.1, forward strand.
GTGTTGTGTGGAGATTGGTTTTAAATGAGAAATGAGCAATGAATTCATGGTTGAACATAAAAACTTAAATATTATTAGGTATTCCACTTATTAAGTGCATATTTATTAGCTTTCAATTTTGGGATAAGGTGGTTGACAACTTCGATGACCCTCCTCGAAACAAGTGGGATGATGGGGGGCTCTTCCACATGAAAGGCGTAGGAGTAAGATGGAAGAGTGGGGGATAAGAGGGGGAAGGTGAATGGAATAAAGGGGCAATTGTTTTTGTGTGGAAGGAAAATACCAGAGAGAATGGAGTTGGTTTTTATTGTGGATTTCACGGGCACATATGTGTAGAAAACAATGTAGTTTTTTCAGGGCTAGTAGTTGGTCAAGTTGCTAGTTGGATGGGAGGTAAATCCTAATTTGGGAACTCTTGAAGCAATGGAGTGCTACGGAAAGCATTGTAGCACTAGTGGATTTGATATTCTATCACACATCTATGAGGTAAACCATTCATTCCTCCTATTTAAATTTCTTCAATAAATTAGAAAATACACTATGTTCCATTATTATTATGATCTCAATGAATTTATTGAGTAGGTTAAACCATTTCAGTTGTATGCTTATTAAATCACTTAAATTTTTAGATATAAAACTATTGATTTGTCAAATTGCTACTAGGTTTAATAGAGTTGATAGATTATTTTTCTATAGTATTTAAGGATCCATAGGGGAGTTTTCCACAATGTATGGGCATAATATAGAAAGTGGGACATGGGTTACATAATTACAACAATGACTAGTGTTGTTGAAACCTATGGACACACTTTATTATCTATGTAATTTGTTTGAACTTCAATGTGCTATGCATTATATATGCATTTATTGAGGTTTCAACATCTCCTAATATTTTGATAGACATTTTTCTTCACTTAAATGATGTTTTTCCTTCTTACCCATAGAAAATGGATTCTTCTCTCCAATTCATTCAAAGGAGTTTTTGACTTCCATCATTTCAATTTACGGATTTATTTAATTTCGATTTGAAAATAAAGGATATTTCAATATCTTTAATTTTGAAATGAAGCACCATATTTCATGTTTTTTATGAATTATATGCCTGTTTTTTTAATTGTCCCTTGATCCACTACTTGGAAATCTTTTGTTATTTTCAAACCATTTCACATCCTAGATTGCAAAATTGGGCATGATCATTTTGTGATGCCTCCCACTTTCATAATGTTGTTTCCTCTACATTTCATTTTTTGGATTTTCTTTATCTGATTCTTTAGTCAAGCTTAGTATCTTGATTCATCATTTTCTATTAATTTGAGTTCATTTTTCATCCATGATTCATTAATTAAGATGATCTCATAATCCACCCCTTCCATTTTATTCTTTCAAATGCACTTTTAAAAGATTTTAGAATCACCCGCATTCCCTTAATAAAGATTAATCTCTTGAACAAACCCTACTTTTTTTCATTTGAATGCTTCCATTTGACCTTTGAATCAAGCTCAATCTAGTTATCATATCCATGTTTTCATTTCTTTAAATTTTTTTGAATTTATTTTCTCTCGTCACTTAATTAGGTGTATTATTACCATTTCTCTTTGAAATTTATGTATTATTTTCAAATTAAACATAATCCTTTGATTGGGTGTTGACTGCATTATAGCTTTGGAAGTATAGCTCTCTGTATGGAAGGCGATCATGGATGGATTGAAAGACCAGAGGCTAACATGAATGAGGCGCTCTGGCTGCTTCACGCTAAACCCTAAAAATAAGACAAATAAGCAAAAAAGGAAACGCAAAGAGAGAGACGTGTTTCAGCAAAAACAAAAGAAGACCCTTTTTATTAGGGAGCGTCCGCTTATATAATGAGGATCTTTCTTATTTGCATAAATACACATAATAAATTAATAAACCTAATTTATCCTTTTCCCATCTTCTCCACGCTGCCCAGTTTTAGGATTAACGTTTTCGTTTGATAACGGATTGATGTGATTCCAATTGGAGATGAAAGTAGATTCATTCAGGTATCTCCATTAGAAACATGTTTTGAATCCAATAAGAATTGATGGGTTAAATAATTCAATGAACATCCTAGGAAACAGAGTTTTAGGAATGCTGATTTGTGATAGGAAGTCGGTATTTTGGTCATAAAATTTGCATACGATATTGGAATGGAGTGATTTAAATTGAGTTGTAAACTATAAACATAGGGGAATATACCAATGAAATAGATTTGCAAGATATGTCCAATAAGGCATCCAAAAATTGACTGTCCCAGCTATGTTCCTAAGCTGCCTGCTTGACACCCCGTTAGTATTTTGGCCATAAAGTTTTCGTTTGATACCCAATATTAAAAATTCAAATTGTTTTGGAAATTATATTCAAAGGGATACTTGGGATGTAAATAGGTTTTACAAAGAATTCCATTTTCTCTCTCAAAAATGGACTGTCCCGACTGTGTTTTAGTAAATTTTTCAAGCCAAAATGTCACCAAAAATTTAATAAATGAAATTCGACCCCCAAAAAGTGACTGAAATAGGTGTGAATGTTTTTAATGATGTAAATTTAAATATAACATACACCCATACTAAAAATTTCAAGAATTGAGCGCCTAGATTGACTTACACAGTCTGTTGCAGCCGCAACTGCAACTCTTAAAAAATGACATAATGTTGAAATAAATAATGTGTATTTTCATGGATGTGTTATATATAAAGGAAAACCAAATACATGCCATGATGTGAAATACACACGTGTCTCAAACTTATAAATTCTCACCTGTAGTACAATCACAATTGGGTGTTGCAGCTCATTGTCACAGCTGGGTGTTCCAGCTCACTGTCACAGCTGGGTGTTGCAGCTCATTGTCACAGCTGGGTGTTGCTTCTCACTGTCATAGCTGGGTGTTGCATCTCATTGTCACAGTTGGGTGTTTCAACTCACTGTCACAGCTGATAGTCACAACTGGGTGTTGCAGCTAACAAATTCATGCCAAAGTTAAAGCTTCAAGGGTTCCATAATCATTGGCTCATTTTCCTGTGGATCCTTCATTCACCTTCCCTAATTACTGTAATTTTGTTTTCAGGAATTTTTTTTTTGTAACAAATAGAGACAAATTAAATTTTGAACATTGAAGACAAAAATGATTTAATCATTTTGCTAAAATATTCAACAATTCCAAAACATTCTTGAAAACATCTCATACCCATTCCTTATTTTTCTACTTTCTGATCTTCCAGATCACAACAAGGTGCAGGAAGAGAGCATACTTATTCAAAAATAAATAAATAAACTTAAAAAAACAAAAGAATAGTTTTATTCTATTATTCTATCCTACCCTATTCTACTTGAAAATATAAAAATTGTTCAAGTGTATGCATATTTCCAATGGAGCCACTTTCGAAGAAGTGACTCAAGTATGCTCATACTCCCAACAAAAAAAAATAACTTTATGAATGCTAAGATATGAGAGATCAACTTCCCTTGAAATGATGGTGCCAAGAATTGGTGAAGTATGGAATGATGTTGCAGACTGATGACAGATTGAAACCAAGCTTCAATATAGTTTTTGTTCCCTTGATTTCTCATGGATGTCACACCATGAAGCTCCTTAGTAAACTGATCTTCCTCAATGCATAAGAGATTCAGATCTATAGATGTAAATGATGCTTCAATTTTGGGTTCCAATTTTTGTCCATCATCAAATGTTATGTGTGGCATGTTGATCTTGTCTACATGCTTACGATGACTAGAAGAAACTCCATCTGCAAATCTTGGATTTAAAACATGTTCCGGTCTCGTATGGATTTGATGCAACAATGCACAGTCTTTTTGCAGTGGTGTAGGTGAGGTAGAACAATTGGGAAATGTAGGAACATTTTGCAATTCGACACTATAAGCATACTGTACTTCTTTATTATGGTTAGGCTGGAGGGTGGATTTGATAGGAAATTGTGTTGGATACCAAGGATTTTGATGAAAAAATAGATGTGGTTGATGTAGAGGATTGATTTGTGAGGTGGATATTGAAGGACCAAGTTGTGCTGTAGCGTGAGGGAGAGTGGCCATGTGATCATGAGATAGGCCATTCCAACCTTGTGGATAGGGTAGGTACGAGTTAAGTTGAGGATGCAACAACTGCCATGGTGGAAGAGTATTCAATGACTGAGTATGAAAGTAAGGAAATGGAGGGATAGAGTTTTGAACCATACATGTATGCCATGGTTGACATGACTGTTGTAATGAGTTGGCTACAAATCCTAGATCTCTTTGATATGTTCTTTTCATTTAGGATATGGAGGGGCAACAATTAATGGAATGCTTCAAGTCACATACACCACAACTTTCAAGACTATCCAAAGGGAAATCCCTTGCTTCTCTTATTTCCTCATGATTTTCCTTATCCTACAAAACAACTAATTCTAAATTTAGTGAATCATTGATATCAGCATTATAATTTTTAAATACATTACTGATTTCAGCTGGTAAAACTATTGTTTTTGCGGCAGATTTCAAAAATAAAGATAAAAGCTCCTTAGAATTCTTACCGGTCTTGAAGTTTCCTCTTGAATACCTTCTACATAACTCACAAATATCATCATATGCTAACTGAAATACATTACATGTTCCCATCAGATTTAGTATTTCTAAATATTCAGGTTGGATTCCGTTGAGTAGAAGTGTTTTTAAGGTCTCCTTCCCCAGTTTCCTTTGTTTGGATCTTTGGAGGTTATATTGAAAGCATTCTATGTATTCCTCTAGACTCTCTTCTTCTCCTTGTGTCATTTTCAAAGATATCTTCATTGATCCTACAATAATCTTGGTACCTTTTCAAGAATACATGTTTCATGTCTTCCCAAGTTTGTATACAATTCCCACCGCGGCTCATGAACCATTGAAGGGATGTTCCTTTTAGAGTAAGGGGAAACACATTCAACTTTTGATCATTAGCACAATAACCATATCCTCTACAAAGTACTTTGAACTGAAATAAAAATACATCAGGGTCTTCATTTTCCAAACCGTGAAAATTTGGTAGGACATGTGGGGGGATGCTTTTCGTTGGCGCCACTCCTCTCAAATCTATGATGGGAAATTTGAAGGTAACAACTTCTGGATCTTTCTTACCTGTCATCTCTTCATTATATTCTTCATGTGCTATCTGAGGCTCCTCCTTCGAAGATTTCTGTCAACTTGTTAGTACAATGGATGGTGCTTACAACACCACTAAGGGGAATGATAATATTTATGCTCCAAAAGTTGAAAATGAAATAAAACTAAATGCAAAGAAAGAAAAAAAAACACACTCAAAGAAAATTCAATGAACTAAAAAGTAATCATGTAACCTACATGACATATTTTAACAATGCATCTACAACACAATGTGAGATGTACTTTTGGCCCATTGATAACTTCCTCGGTAATGGCGCCAAAATGTTGGGCCCACTATATTCCAGTTAATTCAAACTTAACATGCGGAGTGCTAAACATAAATTGTGAACCCGAAGAAGTATTTTATTTCAAATCTATCGTGCAAGATCTATGCAAACACAATTTCTACCTAACACTGTTATCTATTGGTATGAAATCAAAACTCATTATAAACTAGATCACACCTTCTTGAAAAGAAAACAAACCCCAATCCTATTCATAAATCCAAATTGTAAATCTAATCACACTTCAACAAAATCAATTCTTAAGAAGCAAGATCTAAATACATAAACCTAGAAGCAATTCTAAGTTGGCCAACGATCTATCAAGATGAATTAACAGGAAAAAAACTATGATAAATATAATGAAAGCATGAACTAAATAATAAAAACAACTATGATCAATCTAATGAATGAAAGCATGAATTAACAATTAAGCAAATCTACAAAATAAAACACTTGCAATCAACACTACCAGCATTTTCTCAGGGAAGAGGGCCCTTTCTCCATTGAGCAGAGCTGGATCTCCACAATGAAAGTCTACAACTCCAGAATTAAGAAACTGCCAGCATGCATTATCAGAATGGAATGATTACAATATATCTAGATCCAATCCTACATCATTACATTGCTTTCTCTTCTCTCCCTCCCAATGAGATTGATTACATATTTATACATAAAATTATCCCATGGAAATGAGGAACTGAACCCCCAACTTGTGATCTGTAACAACTGAAACACGACTGTAACTACTAAGAACTATGGAACTGGCCGCAACAGTCAATATGGAAAATACCCTCTTGAAGAACCACATGTATATCCCAAACCATGTCTTTGTTTGGCAATTTTTGTGAGAGTCAGATAAATGAGGCTATTACGCACAAAACCCATATCTCATATTTTCGAGATTCGTTTTTTTTTTTTTTCTGGAAAATAGAGACATGAAGAAAGGTGTTCTTATCTGGTATGCTTTTCCAGTTAAGTCTCTAACAACTAGCTATGAGCGTCCTATACATGACAAATCACTCCACAAACCATCATTAATAAAATTATGCATAATAGTTTTCAATTCATCAAAGATAAAGGAAAATAATCATTATTAACCACTTAAAACATCAATGGAAGTAGTATGTTGTTTTATGCATAGTTACAACAAATGGATGGAAAATGGAATGATAAATGGGCAATAATGAGAAGAAAATGGATGAAATATATGTCGGTAAGTGATGGAAAAATGGACAATTCTGTGGCCCAACACTATATATATGAATCCATCATATTATTTGAATGCTATTCATCATCCCACCCAAATAAAATACCCCCAAAATATTTATATTACTGTCAAATTAAAAACCCCCCTTAACCCCTTAATACTAGGCAATATATTTTTGATGTTTTTAGGAGTATTCAAACCCACAATATGAATGGACATGATATGATATTGCCTCACTAGTGAACCCCCAGTGAGGTTAGGAAGGAAGCATGGTTTGAATTAATTTAGAAAGATGTTGTTAGTTATTTATTTCACAACATGATTACTTTTCTGTTGTAAAAGTCTTACTTTAGTCATGTGTGTGGATATGAATATGTTGTGTCATTTGTGTTGAATTGTTGTAAACTAATGTGATTTTTATATGTTGAGATTTATATTTTTTATCTTGTGAACTAGATGAGAATGACAACATAAGGGAACTGTAATTATAATAATGATTCTTTATAATTAGTACATACATAGGTATGTATACACTTGCTACATATATCTACATTGTACATGTAAACTAGTATGATTGATTGATGTATTAGGTATTGAGTGAATGGTTATTGATTGCACAAAGTATATGGAGTACATATAAATATCAAATAAAATTAAATACCGTTATTGACCTTCATCAATTGTTGATATCATGAATTAAATAGGTAGTGTGGGGTGTAGTAAATTTTGGGGGAAAATGTCAAATTAATTTATAAGCTATCATGAAAAGAAAGACATTTAATTTTATATTTATTGTTTTTAATTCATTATTTTCATTTTATATATTTTTCTTAACGGCTAGAAGGGGTGGTTTCTAGACCATAAATGAGGGTGGTTAAGGAGACTTTGAGATATGTGCATGAGAATTTGATAGAGAGAGAGACTAAAGAGGATGTGGGGGGTTCTTTTTGATGAGGAGTTTTGAAGATATTGAGTTTGTGATAAATGGAAGAATTTAGTAGGAATTCCTAGAAGAAATATTTTAATGGAAAAAATTCTTAGAGATATTATGTATTATTGTTCATATAGTCATGGGCACAAAGGGACAAGAAACCAAAACTAAAAGGTTTCTTGGAGATAGGATAACATCTAGGCTTGTAGTTGGTAGGGAGGTTTAATAACATTATAGGCATAAAGGAAAACTACTACATTCTTGGACAAATTTAGGATTTAAAGATGCACTTTTCATAAATTTATTATTTATAATTTTCTATTTCCATAGTTATAATCATGTCTCTAATATTACTTATTATTTCCATGACAAGTGGATATATGTAAAGAATGAAGATTTATTAATCATGTCCGTACAATGCAATGTTTGAAATTTTTTCTATATTTGTTAATTGTTGCTAATATTTGTATTTTTATAATTTGAATTTTTAATTTTCTTATTGGGAAAAGTAGCTGATGTTGTCCTCTATTTTCCCTTCCTAGGACCCGGTGGAGAGGTGATCTTAGCATTCATCATTGGGTGTGGTGACAAGTCAACCGAAAATAAGAATGATACAACAACAATCTAGGAGAATATAAAAACTAAAAACTATATATTTATATATATTATCTTTGGAACACTTTCTCTAAATATATTACCTTGATCCATACATGGAATACAACTGCCATGAGCAATGACTATTTTCATTATCAGGATGGTCTTCAAATCTCTCGAATTTGTGTAGCCTATTCATGGTCTTTCATGCACCTTGAATCTCTTAATTGCTCCACTAATCAATGGGTATGTGCATGTGATAAATCTATATTTATGGCTAGTTGCACTGATTTACAAGGAGGCTACCATGAGATGTGAATATTTTCATTATCAGGACGGTCTGCAAATATCTTGGATTTATGTAGACAATTTGTGGTTTTTCACGCATCTTGAGTCTCTTAATCGCTCCAGTAATGGATGGGTATGTGCATGTGAAGAATTTATATTCATGGTTGGTTTCATTTATTGAAAAGAGGGATCGATGATTGGTAGCCAAACACAAGGTTAAATTTATCCTTGCTTCGAAGGAAACTGTCATAACTATTGGACTTCCAAGCCATGAGTAGAAGCCATTTCAGAACTGCAAAGAGATGAATTAGATGGAGAGTACTATGGGATTGATATCTTAAACATAGTCGAAAAAAATCGGTGTTGCGATATGATTTGATTGGTGAGTTAGATAGGTGTGGAGCTGCAGAACACATCATCTTTAATTGTACAGAGGAATGGATTCAATTGGATCAATGGGACAAGCTCTTAAACTATGGAACGGGTTTACTTGAGCATGGTGTTAGTGTTATTAATAACTCTGCGCTTTGGTACCACATTCAAATTTAATCCCACCTGCTTTTTGTTCAAGCTTTAGCCTAGTAATTTTTTTTCAGTTAAATTGCTTCTTTATTTTCGCTTATTTGCATCATTTTGAAATCTTGACGGTCTTGTTTAGTTAATTTTCCAACATGTATCGCATGGAGAGAAGCAGCACAAGCTTGGTAGATATTAAAGGTTGTTGGATGAATTCACCTACGGGAAATGATGTTTCATGGACGAGTGATGATGTGAAAATTTTGTCGAGTTCCTAGAATAGCCAACAAATAGCTAAACATAACCATTGGATTGCGTCTATATCTTTGTTTTGCACCAAAAGTAGTTGTAACAACAATAATAATAACAACAATGACAAGAACAACAACATTAAAAATAATAATAATAATGCTGGGAACAGGGATGCATTTTGATAGAACGAACAGGGATGCATTTTGCATCAAGATTTTGTTTGGGGCAGAGAGTTTCCTTGTGACCCTTTCACTAGGATTTTGGATCCTTCCAACATCTTGCCTCTAGAATCACTAGACCTTGAACTAAAAGCAAGTCCAGTCTCCAGCAAAGTGTCGATTCATCCTGTACAACTTCTCGTTACGCTTAAGGATCCTGCTATTTTCCAATCATCAAATATCCTCACATTCCACAGTAATATGAAAAAGTTGGGCATCGCTCACATAGGATATATACCTAAGTTGGTTTTCTTCCAACAATAGGAGTCTGGAGGAAACCCCTCCAATTAAACTTGTACATCTTCAAGCAATAATAATTTGCAAAAGAATCTTGTAAGTAGCCACCGTGTATATCTACGGTCCTCGTGTATATCTACTTTCATTATTTTTTCTTGCATTTAAACTTGTGTCTTTATTTATGTGTGTTGATTCTTCTGCAGGTTGATGAAGATGGAGAGTGTAATCCTGAAAAAAAGAGAAGCATTGATCAAGCCAGGATCTACAATATGGCTTTCAAGAAACCTATAACATAAGCTTTTGTGGGTGCTACAGTGAAGGTTACAAGCTCAATTCCAAACCCGTGTATTATTTAACTGTAATTTTGATTAGGGAAAGAGGATTCTTCTAACGCTTTATTTAAATTTGCGGGTGTTCAAAGATAATCTAGGTGTACGTATTACAGTGTTGCAACATATCATCTCTCCATTTGGAAATATGAAATCTCAAATCTTTGAGAACATTTTAATCTTTTTAGGATTATATCATGGAAAATTTACATATCCGTTAGTTGTCTATGAATCAATTTGTATCACATCAGGTTTAATTTCATGTCCCTAATATTGATTTTGTAGGCCGATACACCACCCATTCTTCTCGAATCCATGGGATACATCAAATTTCTACAAGACCAAGTTCAATACAAAGTCTTTGCAATGCAATTTTTTTAAGAGTTTCACAATATGTTATAGGTCTTGCTGATTGTATTTCCATGTATAAAGTTTCTTTATGAACATCCTCCTTTGGTGCATTGATGGATGGGTTTTCATGTGCTCTATTTTATCTTCCCTCTCTTGGTTACCTCTGCATAGACTCTACTAGGTGTGGTAAGATGATAACAGTGGCCTCCTAACATTGGTTTTGTGGCCCTTGTGTAGCTAGCCGGTCTATGTGTTTTCGATGCCATCAAAATGGCCCTATGTTCATGTAATATTTTTTCTTTCTACCTGTGATGCGGTGTGCAATAATGCAACATGTTTGTGTATTTTCTAATGGTCATCCCTCTCATTTCCATGTTCAAATATCCCTTATCTAATGTCATGGTTTCCCTCCAGGTGTCCCTCTATCCAATTCCCATGTGATGGTCAACATTAGAGTTTTTTTAATTTGATTTTGACTTTTTGTTTTATCAAAATGTTATTCAATTTGATTTGATTTAATGCCATATCAAATGGGGGAATGGAAGGGCTATTTGAGATATGGGAAATGAATGCAATTTTTTTAAGAGTTTCACAATATGTTATAGGTCTTGTTGATTGTATTGCAGATGGCTTAAATTATACTAAATACATTAAATATATTCCAGTTCCAATATTAGAGGAACTTCAAATATAATTTATCACCAAGTATCAATTATTCAGTGTTCATAGAATAATTTATGACAAAGACGATAGGTTTGTTGACTTTTGTAAAACAAACGATCTAAATAATTCAATCTCGAGGCTTCAAGCTCCATTTCTTACTAGTCATTTTCTCCTTTTGCTTACATGGGACTATTAAAATAAAAATAGATTCTTTGACTCAAAAAATAATGGGGAATTTACATATTCTAGTTCCAATATTAAAGAAACTTCAAAAATCACTTATCACGAAGTATCAATTATTATGTGTTGAGAGAATAATTTATGAAAAAAACGATATCTTTGTGGACTTATGTAACATAGATGGTCTAAATAGTTCAATCTCCAGGCTTCAAGCTCCATTTCTTACTAGGAATTTTCTCCTTTTGCTTACATGGGACTATTAAAATAAAAATAGATTCTTTGACTCAAAAAAATAATGGGACATTTACAAAAAAAAATTGGCTTAATTTTTTTGGCATATTTGATGAGTTTAAGGATTTGCTCTTCTAAAACTCTAAATATACCAAGATTTAGAACAATTTTTTTGAACATGTGCTATGTTTTGCAGGTATTGAGCTCACCTTAGCTAAAAGGAATTCCATCCAATAAGAATGTAAACTAGATTTCCTTCCTTCTGTTACTACTATAGAGTCATATAAATTATTTTAGTTAAATGAATTATTTCACGGTAAAGTAATATTGAACACCATCAATGAAATGCTCAGAGAATTTAGAGAAAATGAACCTTTCTACTGACAAACAACACATTGTTCCGACAAGTTTTTATAATTCACTCATTTATTTCAGTATATTTCCCCTGTTATATAGGTCTTTGTATTCATTGTAGTGTTATGGTTTTTCTGAAACAAAATTTGTTGGGGAGTTTATATTCTATTAGAATGATTTTAAAATGAGTCTGAAGAAATCAAATTAAAGTAATTTTCTTCATCAAATTTTCCATATATTTCAAGACAACCTTATAAGATGTTAAATTTTCCAATATGGGCAAGGAGATTAGGAGAAATATGACCTCCGAAGCAGAGGATTATGTCTGGTTCCTGTACAATGTACTCTCCATATAAATGTACCGACACAATGAGCATTACCAATGCACATATTTTTTCCATAAGAAAAAAACTTGTAGCATTACCAATGAACATATTAGAGTGCATTGTTAAAAAGCTTAATTATTATGTGATTTTAATTAAACCTAATATTGCAAGGAACTTTCATGAAGGAATAATATTGAAGTGGTTTATCTACTTTATGAGTATTCGAAATTTGTTCAGTAATGGTATAAAGATGATTTTCTCTATCTTCTTGGAGTTTTTTAGGTTCCAAGAAGATAGAGAAAATTTTATAATATTGAGCTTATCTTAGATTAAATTTTATCCGCTATTGCATTATTCAGGAACGAGGGTGAATGAGGGTTTAATGAAAAAATGTTTTTCAACTATAAAAGCTAAGAATCCATATCACACATCCCAAGGTTTGATTGATCCTAAAATCATGGCATCATTTTTTCAAGCTATCATCTCTTTGCAAGATTTTGGCCTTAGAATCATAATATAACTTTTCTACATAAGCAGTAAACAAATAATGTATAATTTTGACACATACATTTGACACATCACTTATCAATAACCACATCATGCAAGAACCAAAGTAGGCTAGTCATTTTCAACTATTGTGGAGGCTAACTTGCTTGGATTTAATCATGTCATTGGTATAGACCCATAATTAGCCGAGAATAAATTTAATGGATCACATGAAAAATGAATGACATTTACATTTTACGGCGGAAAAAGAATCCAAAGAGTAGCACCTTAGTCAAGAAATTGAATTTTATTTTTTGCATGCATGATTTTCATATAAGTTTTTCTTTCTCTAACTTTCTTTTTATAGCAATAATTGTTAGCAATGTCGGGGACATTGCCACTTCATGACTCTTGTTATATATAGTGTTTACTAAGCAAATAAGGCATGAAGCTTTACATATATTATCTGTATGTTCTTATTATATATATAGTGTTTATTAAGAAAGTATGGCATGAATATTTACAAATTTGATATGGATGCCTTAGATAATAATGGAAAAAATAAGGAAATAAAAGGAATACAAATTTTCTCCCGTGTCCAAAGGATTAATGATCGATTGTATGATCTTAGAGGAGTAAAGAGAAGAGGAGATAAATGGGGTGATGACGAGGATGAAATGATGAAATAATATTAGGTTAGGAACAATAGTTACCTCTAAACACATGAAGGATAATGGTAAGGAAATGAATATTTAAGAGTGAAGGGATGAGGATATGGATGTGTGTAACGTGGGAGATGAAGGATAAGAGGAAAATATGGTTAAAATAAATACATGTTTCATACAGGGTAAAGGATAGGGTAGTGGATATGGAAGGAGTGAAGGGCTGGTGATGTCGAAAAAAGGAAAGGGCTAAAAACAACTTATGTTTTATATAGGTTTAATAGAGGAAAAATGATAGGCTAGACGAAAGGGAAGGAGTGAAGGGGAGGTGATGTGAAAATAAAGAAAGCATAGAGGGAAAATTATAGGATATAAGAGAAGGAAAAAGTGAAGGGTGTGTGATGTGGAAAGAAGGAAAGGGTGGTTGAGAGATTGCATGCCACTCCACATGGAAGAATGAAGGATGTGTTGAGTTCAAGGAATGTTGAATAGAATAAAAAGGACCTAGAACCCCACATCCCACCAACAGAACTAGAGAAGGAATCGGAGGAGCATGTTGAAAGAAAAAAAAAGAATGTGAAAAGGTTGATTGTGTATTTATTTCCTTTTGTTTCTTAAGTATTAAATTGATTTTTTTTGTAGGTACCTATATAATGTACTAATGTAAATCCAAACCTTCAAAGAAGTTGATTTTTGGAATGCGAATCCTTATGATACAAACATATTTATACCATTAAAATATTGATGTTGATTGGTACATTTGAGGATACTATAGAAAAAAAAATATTGTAATATCCGGAATTTTGGACCTACCATTTATAGGCATGATCTTATTGACCATGATGATTATATTGATATTTTATTTTATATTAGGTCAAAGGCCCCACTGCATATGAACATGCCGATTTGTTTTGTATATTGGGCGTAAGCCAATTGTTGATGATATATAGGTATATATATAGTTTTTTTGTTGGGCGTGGACCCTGAAGCACATGATTGATGAAATATTTGTGTTTGGCGTGGACCCTGAAGCGCATGATCGATGAGATGTTTTGTATTGAGCAAGAGGCTCTAGAGCACATGAGAACTTACATTTTTGTTGAGCATAAAGCTCTAGAACACATGAAAATATAATTGGAAATGTTTGGCATAAGCCCTGGATCATTCCATGTTGATGTTGATCATAAGCTCTGGAGGATCGGATCTTTGGCCATTGTATCTCGAGGTGTATCGTACAAGTACATCCTAGAATTTAGTGTTGAGTGAGAGCTCTGGAATTGCACTATGTTTGTAACTCCATGTTATAACCGTTAAGTATTGGCTATGGTAAGCGATAGGGGTTACTGAAAAGATTAAAATCACCTCCGAGTGAAAACAAATCAAGGAATAATATTGATCTCATCATACTTATTTTTAAGTGATTAAATGAAATTTCGAATTTATGTATTCTCATCAAGTACTGAAGAACTGTCACGTTATATGAGGGAAATCCAACATGCAAGGATGTTTAGAGTTGCCTAGCCTAGTAAACTTGAGCCATCTATCTACTTAACCTTCATAAAGAAGTGTCGTTAAGTCTAAGAGATCACGACACATGATGCCTGAAGACAAGTGTTAACAACTATTTTAATACTATGTATTCTATACATAGTATGTATAAAGAATTAATTACGACTAATTATATAATTGAATAAAGAAAGATGAGAAGCTCCACCAATTATTATTTATTATTAAAGGATTAATAAATAGTGAAATATCTATGAAAGACTAACTAGAAACTAGTTAAAAGTTCCTGGGTTAAGAATTGAAAATTATCCCAGTAAATTAAAAAAATGGTTAAATCAAGAAATCAAGGATTTCTTGATTTAACTCCCCTTTGACTGAAAAGTCTACCTATAAAGACTCAAGCCAAGCAAAGGCTTGGGGGTTCTGATTTTTCATCTAGTAGAATTATTATTCTTCCTGTTTTTCTTTCAAGTGTTTCTTGGAGAAATTTTCTTGCAAGGAAAAGAGGATTAATTCAGAACTGATTACCCGTTAGGAAACCCTACCTTAGGAGCTCTAATCTACTTGCATGTTGGAGTCCAGCTCGAGGGGATCCATATTAGAACCAAGAACGGTTCTGGGTCATGGTTGGGAGGAACGTGGTAGTTCCCAAGTGATTTGGTCATCAAACAGAGGTCAGATATGCATTGAATTGTTAACACTGGTTATTTAAGTGTGCAGGTGCAGCCATTGACAAAGCTTCAATTTCAGGTATGAAAACCTTAAAGGCCTATTCTATTTCTTCCCGAAGTTTCATTTTCTTTTTATATTAAGTAATAGCTGCAATGAAATTTTTAACCCTAATGGCTATGTTTTATGGTTATCAATCTGCTAGGTTTGTATATGCAATTTACTAATCATAGGGTGGAGAAATTTTATCATATGCTATACATTACTAGGGTTTGTACTTTGAGTGGAATTCTGTAAATATCTTGATCTTTAGTTTATGTGCACCATACCTAGTTTTTGTTACGAGTTAGCCTATTCTACAAGTTGCATTACTCTGCTAACATATTTCATTTGTCAGTAGAGGGTTGTTTTTAATTCAAGATTTTTTTAGAAGTACAGGTTAATTATATATATATAGAAATACATACATACATACATACATACATACATACATACATACATACATACATACATACATACATACATACATACATACATACATATATATATATATATA
>LPNX010708546.1:9303-21653 GCA_001517045.1 Pseudotsuga menziesii
ACAGGAAGACCATACATCTGTGTGAGATACCTAGTCTATTGAATAATACTGAGGATGGATACCTTTCTCCCTTCAAATATACAGATATTCCTAGCTTTCCATATGATCCACATGATGAAAAAGGGAAGATAGCAACCAACAGAGTGCTCTGAAAATCTGTCAGTCCATGAAACTAAAAAATCCCTGAGATTATCATTCTGAACGATGGGTGTAATATGGAACTGATCACATAAAAGATTGAGCACATCCTTCCATATGGGACAGTCAAGGAATAAATGCCAGATATTTTCTTCATTTGCATAACAGAGAAAGCAAATACTCGGCCCGGTCCACCCCTGCTTCTATAGATTATCCCATGTGAGCACTTTGTTTGATAATGTCAGCCATATAAAACAACAAATCTTCCTGGGTATAGTGCCATTCCATATAAGGTCAAACAGTCTGCATCCCACCGGAGGGTTCAATGAAAGAACGATAGAATCATATACCAAATTAGTAGTGACAGAGCCTTTATGTTTATTGAATGCCCAAATAAGAGAGTAAGCTCTAGTGTGGAGACGAATACCACCCAGGTCCAATGCCTTCGTAAAGGAATCCCATGCAGATTTCCATGAGCCAGAAATACACAGATCCTCAGAACTATACCATTAATGAGGAGACCCAACAAGGGTGTTATGAGCACAAGCGAGTGTATTAATCTCCATATCATCTAAAAAATCAAGCAGCCCCGAAGGCAGAGTGCCAGGATATGATGCACCCACTATAGGATCGATACCAAGCAGAATGTTTTCTCCATTTCCAACCTGCCATGAAAGATCACGGCCCAGCCAAGGAAGTGTCTGTAAAAATCCCCTCCAGATAATCGAGACACCACGAGAGGGAAAGTTCTTGCCTCGGAGCCATTCCACAACTGTGGAATTCTTCAGATATTTGTTCATAATCACCTGATGCCATAAACCATGACCTTGAAGTACCATCCAAAAAAATTTTAGTCTTAAAGTAATGCTGAACCAGTTGCAAATGCTTGATACCCCAACCCCCATTCTTTTTAGGCCAAGAAAGGAGCTACCAATTAGACAGATGATACCTATGTTTATTGTCCGAAGAGCCCCATAAGAAATCAAATGTAATACTTCTGAGCTTATTTATAACTGACATAGGAATGGGGGCAAGACCAAACCAGTAGACAGGAATACTAGTAAGTATAGCCTGTACCAGGATCAAACGGCCACCAAGTGAGAGTAATTTGTGTGACCAATGAAGAATCCAATTCTCAAATTTCTGGATCAGCCAATACCAATCTGTGGTCTTATATCCCAGAGGCTTGAGATGATAGCCTAGGTATTTAAAACCAGCAGAGATAGGTTCCATTTTATATGGAAAAATCCAGGAAATGCCCATACACATGTCAACATCCATATTGTTGAAGAGAAAGCATGATTTATCCAAACTAATACACATGCCTGATGCTTTGCAAAATGTACTCAATATAACCTCAAATGCCATCCATTCAGTGAGTGTACCCATGCCTAGCAAGATCAAATCATCTACAAAGAGAAGATGCGTTAATGCCAATGAAGAAGAAATTTTTATACCCTTAATGAGACCATGTTCCCTTGCATCTGCAATCAGAAGGCTTAGCCCTTCAATAATCAAAATGAAAAGTAAGGGGGATAAAGGACAGCCCTGTCTGATACCCCGAGAAGCTTTGAAGAACTTTGATGGCGTGCCATTTATAAGGACAACAAAGTTTGTTGAAGTGAGACAAGCCATGATCCAGTTTACCCCAAGGAGAGGGACCCCAATCTGGATTAAAATGAGGTGGATGAAAGACCAGTTAACTCTATCGAACGCCTTAACTAGATCCAGTTTAAGGATGAGAGCACACAGGTTTTTGGACTTTACAGTATGGAGAGTCTCCTGAAGGATGCCAATAGGTTCGATAATCTGGCGGTCTTTTAGAAACCCATACTGTTCACAGGAGATGTGGGTGTCCAAGTGGGGTTTCAGCCTAACAGCAATGACCTTTGAAATCAGCTTATAAAACAGATTACATAAAGAGATCGGCCTGAAATCAACAAAAGTAGTCGGTTTGTCCTTCTTAGGGATCAAATCAAGGAATGTAGAATTCAGGGAAGGAGGAATACAGCCCATAACCCTAGTAGAGTCTACAACAGACAGTAGATCTTTACCCAATAAGTCGAAAAAGTGAATATAAAATTCGGCAGGCCATCCATCGGGTCTGGGACTCATGTCCTTTTTGAAGGAGTGTAAAGCAGCTTCAATTTCTGAAAGAGTAACAGGTTGTGTGAGTCCAGGGGCATCCTCCAGTGTGATCATATTGGGGAAAAGCATGACCACCCTCAACTGATCAAGCAAGCTGGTTTGCTTATCATCACAAAAGATATGTGCAAAATGGCACCGACCCATCTCCTTGAGAGCACCCTCATCCTCCACACTGTTACCATTCTCATCCAACAGAGACCAAATGGAGTTATGGTTTCTTCTACCAGAAGCCAAAGCATGAAAGAATTTTGTATTGGAATCCCCGAAAAGAGCCCACTTCGAACGACTTTTAAGCTGCTAGGTCAGATGGGTATGTTCCAGTAGCTTATTTTTCTATGCCCAAAGTAAGGACAATGCAGACTAGTCAGCCTGGGAAAGAATACCATAGACAAAGCTCGAGAGAATAGAACATATGTCTGTATCCAATCTAAGTGACTCGGAATCCAGAACAACACCCTTTTCTTTTATCCAAACTTTAACATCCTGTTTAAGAGTGCGGAGCTTATGAGTTAGGAGTTCACAGTCATCGTTAGAAGGAGAAGGGTACGGAGCAGACCATCTCAAAGACACCCAGGAGGAGAAATCAAGGTCATTTAGCCAAGACCTATTGAATTTGAAGGGATAGTTATAAGACCCTATCTTCTTGTTCCATTCGAGGCAAATGGGATAGTGGTCAGATATATCTGAAGTTTGGGTCCATACTCAGTGATACTGGAGCAAGGGTATCAAAGAAGATGCAATGAGGAAGCGATCAATCCTCTTACTGATCCCATCCGATCCCACCCTCCCATTCCTCCAAGTAGGACCAGCAATAAGTGTAGCTATGTCCACAAGCCCCAGAGAGTAAAAAAAAAGGTTAAAGTGAGAGGAGAGAGGATCAATGGCTGCCTTAGTCCCCCAGGTTTCAGAAGCTCTCAAAGTAAGAATCAGGTCACCCCTTAAGATCAAGTTAAGTGAATTGACGAGGCCTCCCTGACGAGCT
Source organism: Pseudotsuga menziesii (assembly GCA_001517045.1). Classification (NCBI taxonomy): domain Eukaryota; kingdom Viridiplantae; phylum Streptophyta; class Pinopsida; order Pinales; family Pinaceae; genus Pseudotsuga; species Pseudotsuga menziesii. Next base: position 12,572 of record LPNX010708546.1, read on the forward strand.
TTCTCCCAAAAAGAATCCTGATTCCTATAAGGACCATAGACATTGAGAATCTCAACAGGATCAGGCATACCCCGAAAGGTGGCTTTAACCAGGATACCGACCACAGTAGCAAAAGCACGACATCTGACTCGTTGGGGGTTCCATGCAGAAAACAAGGCACCCGAGAGACTCGATGCACTCAAGGCACAAAATTCTGAGTTCAGAAGGATTTTGGAAAAGGCATGGAGAGCAGGGTATGAGCTACACATGGTCTCCTGCAGGAGAATCATATCAGGTTTGATCAGACGAAAAAGCGAACAGAGGTTACATTGTTTGGTCTTACCCCCCAGGCCCCTGACATTAAGTGATAGAATCAACATCAAGGAACAAAGGGGCGGGGAGGAGATGCTCTAAGTCCCCTTGAGGAGTGACCCCTAGCAGCATCTTTAATGCGCACCGAGAGGGGTATGTATGGAGGAGAGGCGGATGAGAGGTCCCCAATTTGACCCCTTTTATCCTTTTCTTTCTTCCTAACCGTGACATTTTATAAACCGAATAGAGTTCAGGTGTAAGGTGGAAGGATAGGTAGGTGTACTTGCCAAGAAGATTGACATTGATTTTTGCAGAGTTGGATCAGCGAAGGAGGGAGAGGAAGTCGAGCTATGAGGAGAGGTTGGATGCTGGTGGGAAGAGCTAGATACGGGGAGTGAGGGGAAGTCCACCAAAGAGGAAAAGGGAGGAACAGCTTGTGGAGGGTGATGGATCGGGATGATAGGTGAAGCTTGTGGAGGCCATACCGTTTCGGGTAGAGTAACTGCAGAGGGGGACGAAGGAAGATCGGAGAGGGCAACCGATGGAGAAAGCTGAGAGGGCAATGCAGTCCCAAGAGCAGACACCGAAACCTCCAGACCAGCGGAAATAGGCTCATGTACCAAACCATCTAATGCAACCAACATAGAGTCAGGTATATCATCATATAGGGAGAGAGTGTGTGAATAAATACCGAATTTTGGATGATCTGGAGCAAAAGGAGTAGAGGGAGCTGTAGCCACTGGAGACACATCCGGACTAGAAGCAGAGGGAACATCCAGAAGATACGGAAAGGTCCTTCAAAGATGTCCCGTATCACGACACTTACTGCAATGAAAGGGCACATGCAGATAGTCCAGCCTCTGGACCAATAGTCGCTCTTTGCAAAGTATTTCCACTTCAGCAGGTAGGCCAAGAGAGATATCCATCTCCACTAACACCCAGGCCACCCTTTTGTCAAAAGAGAGGTGGAAATCCTCATCCACAACCACAAATCTACCGATTGTGTTTGCAATACCTTCCAAAATATCCAAATGCTAGAGAGGAAAGGGGAGGGATGGTAACATCACCCATAGGTGGCGCTTGGTAACCCTTTCACGGAGAGGATCGAAGTGAGGATGCCAGCGCCCCAAGACTAGTGACCCTGCTCCCACACACCACATCCGATCAAGAATGAGGTCTGCATGAGCCTCTTCAAGGAAGACAAAAACAATCCAACCTTTGGACAGAAGATTGATGGTGGGAATATAGGTGAGCAACGGCTTCTAGAAATCACATGCCCAGTCAACCCAGGCCTACTTGCCAAGCTTACAATACTCTAGACGCCCCACAAGAGCACGAGAGCACAAGGAAGAAACCCGTTCCATGAAAACGTCATGACCCAGGACGTAACGAAAATGCCCCTCATGTGATTTAATATTCTTGGCATGCCTCCGACGCCGAAAGAGAGATGCAACCTCACTGTCAGCCATGAGGTGGCAACTAAGGTCAGACCTAGCCGTGGAGAGAATAACCCGTCCACCGAAACCCAAAAGACCAGACCACTGGAGAGGAATAATGCCGAAAGCCCACAATGGTCACCGGAAAAGGGGATTCGGAGAAGCAGACCAAACAACAGGCACCCAAGGGTTCAGGTACCACCCAAATAGCGCTACACATAAACAACCCACCAAAACCCAAAAAAAACCGAACCACGGAGGAGGAAGAAGGCGAAGACCCCCAACAACCACCAGAAAATGTGCACCGGAGAGGCAATACAGAACCCAGGCACAATAACTAGGGTTTGTAAATGAAACCCTCCGGTTAAAAGATAACCAAAAACCCCCTCAACAGATAAACCCACCTGCAATAAGAGGAAATCACATGCAGGAAATCCCGACAACCTGACCAGCAAGTACCAAAAAAGAAACTACACCACTAAAACCGAAGCGGTGACAAGACCCTAGAGTCACGGGAGAAGTGAGGAGCAAAAAAAGTCAACCGAGGGCATGCTGACAAGAGAAAATAGTAGGAGACGTGGCCATGACAACAAGAAACCTATGCAGGCTCAGAAAAACAAAAGGTGACAGAAAAGCCACAGCAGCAGCGACCAAAACACTATAACTTCCCACTTTGTTCACCAGGTTGGTACTAGTCCCCCTGGTAGGGGGAGGGACTCCAGGAAAAGTCGCCAACTGTGTGCAGGTAAAGCCAGAGAAAACCCAGAACTTGCAAAACCACGAAAACACAGAAATGACAGGTGGTAAGCAACATAAAAACCAGAACCCTACCAGACGAAAAAGAAGGGAGACCCATGAAGCACAAAACCGAGAGCAGTCAAGAGGAAGGAGGTTCAGGGTAGAGTCCTCCATAGAAGCGACCCCAGTACACACAGAGAATGCCCACGACGAGGCAACGCCAAACCTCCTGTAACTTCGAGCAATTTCATTAGAGCTACCTTGAAAAGATCCAAGTTGAAAGCCCAAGCAACTTGCTTTACCGAGGGTTACACACCATGTAGAGTTAAAAAAAAAACAAATTTAGAAGATAATAATTTACAACTAAAGGTTAAGAACGAGAGGTAGAGTTTGATGGTTGCCTAGATGCTCACTTTCGATTCCTTTAGAGAAGATAGTGTAGAAAAATAAATAAATACAATGAGAAATTAGAGTATAGAATTGTAGACCAACAACAATTCTTTGTAACTTGAAAATGTAACCATTTCCTGTTTACGAAGGTCCTACACTCAACATTTGGAGGTGAGGTTGGAGTGGAAGGAGAAATGTTGTTAATAAAGCTTAGATTAATTTATAATATTTATTACTTTTTAAATTATAGTTTTTATATTAATTTTATTAAAAACAAAAATTATATATATATAAAAGAATAATCTCTTTTTTTTCACCCATTAAAACAATAATCTCTTGCCAAGAACTTACAACACATATCATATATGCCAACGTTAGTATAATGCCAAACATTGCCTTGATTTTTGGAAAAAAGTACAACCAGAGTCTCCGATCAGACAATGGAGTAATAACACATCTTATAAATGGAGTGAGCTAGCTGTGGAGCAAAACTCCCTCCATCGGACGGAGGAGGAGCAAAGTCAACGCTAACTTTGCTCCTCCTCCGTCCAATGAGGGAGGATTGCTCCATAGCTAGCTTACTCCCTTATAAATTTGTCTCATATCCGACAACTTTCTGGCAAGCTTGCAACCACCGCCCATACACGGTAACCATATTTATAGTTATTCACTTCTCAATCTCCCTATTTCACTTATCACATTTATATCTACCGACTGAGACACAACTGCTGCTGAAAACACTTTATGATATTCCATCTATCACTGCAAATGCTTCTTCCTTCAAAGGGCTGAGCTTATCCAGCATGTACGTTCATGCTGGATACGCGAGCTGGGCGTGGGTCCCTGCTCGTTAACCGAATCCATTAACTTGAGTCCCTCGGAAGTTTTTGAAATTTTCCGGAAGTCATTTAATGCCTACTGGCCGCACTGGCTGCCCATTCTCTCCGTCGTCATGTCCCGAGCAACTACAAACGAAGCTCTTTTCTCACCGGCCCCTCGCACACCGGGCTCTGCCTTGCGATTCTGCGAGAAGTATACTGGTGATGGAATCCGAAAGAAATTTGAGATCCCATGTGGTTCCTATTCAAAAATCCCTCTCGCCTCCCACTCGAGTCCTTCCATTTGCCTTTTCTGCTTCGCCTGAATCTCCTCATTTAGTCTCCTCGTGCGGATCTGCACAGGTTCGAACCGCAGGCGTCCCCGGAAAAGCCATTTCATCGTCAGCTTCTTCACGGAAGGCATGCATGTGTTCTCCCACAAGTCATCCAGGTTCGTTCCGTTGCCGTCTTCACAAAAAATCGAATGCTTATTCTTCTTCTGTGCATTCTCACTTTAACTGGAAGGTCTGCCATGACGAATTCGCTGCTAAAGATCGGCAGTGTGGAAGGAGATTCGATGAGAAGAGCTCTCACTGCTCTCATACGCCCAGCTTCCAGCCGTCACATGCGAAGGCGATCGTCTTTCCAGCCACGGCCTAGCAGGCTCTGCCATATGACCACGGCCCAAATATTGTGTTGATTAACCCTCTTTCACATCGAGGATTCGGGCATGGTAGAGGATTGAGAGTTTTTCAGGCTTGGCGTCCTCTCATCGCTTTTGTGTGCAATAAAAGACGACTGTCTCGTGGGAGTAAGAGAGCAAAAGGGCCGGAGCTAAATCTATCTAGTGTAGATTAAATCTCTTTTCCATAGTTCAAGAATCTTAGTAAATATCATATGATTGAAAATGAAAAAGTAACTCTCTGTGTTGAGTTATCATATGATTGACCATGAAAAAGTAACTGGAATTGTGTTGAGTAATAAAAAACTTAATAATGAGTATATTTTGAAATTTTAAATGCATTTTTTTATATAAAATAAAAATAAATAAATTTTCAAAATATATTTTTCAAATAATTTTAAAGCATTAAAAATTATAACAATATTCTAATATAATGGCTACTTTTGTGAACATCCAAATAGGAGAGGATTTGTTTGTGTATTTCAATGATAGCCTAGTATTGTGTATTGGATTTATATGTCAAGCATATTATAAATAATGTTTTATCATATGTTTAATTTTTTAATTAATATATAAAGCTTGTTTATTGTATATTTTATTACGAAATAGGAAAATAAGTTGTAAATAAGTCTTAAAGCCTTTTCCAAAGGGTAGGAATTTTATCATATGTTTAATTACTTTTAATTTTTTAATTAATATATTAAGTTTGTTTATTGTATATTTTATTACGAAATAGGAAAATAAGTTGTAAATAAGTTTTAAAGTCTTTTCCAAAGGGCATGAATTTTATCAAAATACTATAAGAGCATGGAAGATAACCTACTTGCTTTGCTTTATGACATTTGGGAATATGTAAATATAATAAATGATTATTTTGGTTAAGGTATTTATGATTTGAATCTTTATGACATACATATAAGGGAGATCTAGAAATATCAATATTATTATTATTATTATTAGGGATATTACATCAATGTATGTTGAAGTGTAATTTGAAATACATAGATTTGATGATGTTATGTTTAACAATATTTTTACTTTCTTGAACTAAAAATCACACCTAGAAATCAGTGATGTTTCAATATTGTAGAACATAATAATCAATGATGTGACTAAAGGATCAAGAGCGATAAAATGTAAGTGTTGAGAATATATGGAAAGAGTTTCTCAGTAACCTTTGGGGTTGCGTAAAATTAATATAGGGAATAAAGGATGACTTTGAAGATTGATTCATTTGGAGATTATTGGGATTAACATAATATGTTAGAGATTGAAGTGTTTCTAAAATAATATGAGGACCTCTCAACCAAAATTGTACTTAGATCTGAAGGGAATAAAAGGGGAGCTTGGAAAAATGAAGATAGAGTTGTGGCCAGATGCAAATCCATTCAAACATCACCTCGACCATCTAAATGCCCCTATTTTTTTCCCTGCATTTTGATAGTATTCTTTTGGGAGTACATCCATAAGTTATTGGGAGTCTATTTGGATGATTGAATGTTGTATAGTTCACTAAAGCAACAAAGTTGAGTCTCATTTTTAACCATTGTAAATAGCAGTAAATTTCATAGATCTTGAATAATTTTATCCCCTTTATGTCTTTCGAAACATTATTAGAGCATATTGTATTCAAGGAGGGAATCTCGATTGACCTAGTCTAGATTGGCGTCATTGTGAATTTACCTTCCATATCCAATGTTAAGACATGCCATTCCACTTTTAGACTTATGGAGTCTTATAGGAAATTTGTCAACAACTATGCATCAATCATAAAACCCTTTGAGAATATGGTCAAGAAATAAAAAGCCTTATGTTGGATGACTCTTGAATTTGATGTTGCTCTTAATGTGTTTAAGTAAAAGTTAGCAAGTGCTCCATTCCTCGTATTCCTAATCCGGATGTCAAATTTCATGTGGATGTGGATGGATCTAAAAAATTCCATTATATATTGGAGAGTTACTTCAAGTTTTACAGTAATCATTATGTTTTGAAGTATCTCCTATTATCTTGATTTAGTTTAGATATGAACTTGCACAAGATGGATCTTGTCAACATAAGAAAACCTAAAGTTGTGATCAAGTTATGAGAATTGTGATTCTATTTCCATCTTATCAAATCCTCACTTCTCTATTATCTAGATTGATCATCTCTGTGTCATTGATTCAATGCATCTTTATCTATCACTCTTTCACTTTCTTCTTCATCTTTCTAGTAACATGGACATTTGGCTAAAGATAATTTTCCCAATTAAACATTTTGAGAATGACATCAAAGCTCTATTTTTCTCTACCTCATGTCAACCCAAAGAACTTTATCATTTGCAAATTTGAATAGTTGGAGAAACATCATTGATTTCTAGGTGTGATTTTCAGTTCAAGAAAGTAAAAATATTGTTAAACATAACATCATCAAATCTATGTATTTCAAATTACACTTCAACATACATTGATGTAATATCCCTAATAATAATAATAATAATCTTGATATTTCTAGATCTCCCTTATATGTATGTCATAAAGATTCAAATCATAAATACCTTAACCAAAATAATCATTTATTATATTTACATATTCTCAAATGTCATAAAGCAAAGCAAGTAGGTTATCTTCCATGCTCTTATAGTATTTTGAAAGCAAGTAAGTTATCTTCCATGTTCTTATAGTATTTTGATAAAATTCCTACCCTTTGGAAAAGACCTTAAAACTTATTTACAACTTATTTTCGTGTTTCGTAATAAAATATACAATAAACAAACTTAATATATTAATTAAAAAATTAAAAGTAATTAAACATATGATAAAATTCCTACCCTTTGGAAAAGACTTTAAGACTTATTTACAACTTATTTTCCTATTTCATAATAAAAGATACAATAAACAAACTTAATATATTAATTAAATAAACAAACTTAATATATTAATTAAAAAATTAAACATATGATAAAACATTATTTATAATATGCTTGACATATAAATCCAATACACAATACTAGGCTATCATCGAAATACACAAACAAATCCTCTCCTATATGGATGTTCACAAAAGTAGCCATTATATTAGAATATTGTTATAATTTTTAATGCTTTAAAATTATTTGAAAAATGTATTTATTTTTATTTTATATAAAAAAATGCATTTAAAATTTCAAAATATACTTATTATTAAGTTTTTTATTACTCAACACAATTCCAGTTACTTTTTCATGGTCAATCATATGATAACTCAACACATACGGTTACTTTTTCATTTTCAATCATACGATATTTACTAAGATTCATGAACTATGGAAAAGAGATTTAATGTACACTAGATAGATTTAGCTCCGGCCCTTTTGCTCTCTTACTCGCACGAGGCAGTCGTCTTTTATTGTACACAAAAGCGATGAGAGGACGCCAAGCCTGAAAAACTCTCAATCCTCTACCATGGCCGAATCCTCGATGTGAAAGAGGGTTAATCAACACAATATTTGGGCCGTGGTCATATGGCAGAGCCTGCTAGGCCGCGGCTGGAAAGACGATCGCCTTCGCATGTGACGGCTGGAAGCTGGGCGTATGAGAGCAGTGAGAGCTCTTCTCACCCATTCTCCTTCCACACTGCCGATCTTTAGCAGCGAATTCGTCATGGCAGACCTTCCAGTTAAGTGAGAATGCACAGAAGAAGAATAAGCATTCGATTTTTTGTGAAGACGGCAACGGAACGAACCTGGATGACTTGTGGGAGAACACATGCATGCCTTCCGTGAAGAAGCTGATGATGAAATGGCTTTTCCGGGGACGCCTGCGGTTCGAACCTGCGCAGATCCGCACGAGGAGACTAAATGAGGAGATTCAGGCGAAGCAGAAAAGGCAAATAGAAGGACTCGAGTGGGAGGCGAGAGGGATTTCTGAATAGGAACCAGAAAAGGCAAATGGAAGGACTCGAGTGGGAGGCGAGAGGGATTTCTGAATAGGAACCACATGGGATCTCAAATTTCTTTCGGATTCCATCACCAGTATACTTCTCGCAGAATCGCAAGGCAGAGCCTGGTGTGCGAGAGGCCGGTGAGAAAAGAGCTTCATTTGTAGTTGCTCGGGACGGGACATGACGACGGAGAGGATGGGCGGCCAGTGCGGCCAGTAGGACAGGTTACATTAAATGACTTCCGGAAAATTTCAGAGACTTCCGAGGGACTCAAGTTAATGGATTCGGTTAACGGGCAGGGGACCCACGCCCAGCTCGCGTATCCAGCATGAACGTACATGCTGGATAAGCTCAGCCCCTTCAAAGTTCACAGTCCTTGAAGAATCTTCGTACCCATATACCTGCATTCACACCATTATGTCACATCATTTACTATGATTGCAAATTTTTTTATGTAAAAATTATAGGAGTAAACTTTCTACCCGACCATTTGCACCGATCGGACGACCAACAATGTTAGATGTGACAGCTTACGTGAGCCAAGTCGTCCAATCGGTACAAATGATTGGTATAAAGTTTACTCAAAAATTATATAGCATTATTTAATACTGCAGCAGCGGTGTTGTAAGCCATTAAATCTTTATATTGATGACAAAACACTAAAATGTGATTTTTTTAATAAGTAAAACACTAAATTGCTACCTCCCAAAACACTAAATTGCTAGCTCCCAACTGTGGCATGCTATGTTTTTTTTTAAATAAAACATTAAAGAAGAGAATATTATAAAACACTAATATTAAGATTACAAATAAACGTAATAGTTACC
>LPNX010708546.1:24185-41585 GCA_001517045.1 Pseudotsuga menziesii
GGAGATGTATAATGCCTTGATACAAGTTTATAATTCTTTAAAAAATTAATATGGTTGAAATTTTCCATGCTTCCAAGCAACCACATCTTTATCATTTTTGTGTGTGTGTGTGTTTGTATAGCCACATCTTTATCTTTATCTTAATGTTGCATCTATCAAGCTTAGAGATGGATCAAATCTCTTGAGGTGCAACCTTTACTCAAGTTTAGCACTAAGGTATAGTTAAGATGCATCTATACTAGTTACTTTTCAATATGATATTGTAATGATGATTTTTGTTTTGTTATATCTCACTTGTTTTGATATGTGTATTTATGATATGGTATTATAATTATAAAAAGAAAATGATGTAAAATTATAAAGTTCTAAGTTTATGTTTCTTCCAATTTATATATAAACAAGAGCTACAAGGTGGCAATGTCCTCGACATTGCATCTAGGTTGACTTGTAGTTTGCAATTGTTAGGTTCTTTATTTCATACCTAAGGGTATTAGATTTGGATGAGAAATCTCACACCCATATCAGTAGAAGTTATTTACAAACAGACACCTTTGTGAAAAGCACGGGCCCAATCACTTTTGAGAAACCTAGCGTTGTGCTTGTATTTAACTTGTTGGCTATGCACTCCACCAACTGTGATTCCAAATTTTGTTTGATGAATTTCAATTGGGCGAAAAAGTCTGTGCACTAAGATCAAGATATATAGGTGGGACTCTTGGAGGGATACCTTGGTTGCCATGGTTGTGGCCAAGAAAAATGTGAAGGAGCCCTCGAAAGAAAACTTTTTAATCCTCGACCTATTTGTTTTCGCTCCCTAGTTTTCTAGGGGATCTTCGTAATGAACCTTCGGTAAGGGAAACAAACAAAACTCTAGTTTATTACACCACAATACTTGCGTTAGATTTTTCATATTGTTATTAAGATTCTATCAACAAAATCTAAACAAATAATTACTATATCAATCTATATATCAGTTCTAATCCTCTTGATCTATGAAATTTATAAAATAGGCTTACCTTGAGCACTAGAGACGATCGCGTATTAACTAAAACAAGTGGCCTAGCACACATGTTTGATGGAAGACAATATTTATGATATGCACTTACGTCGCTATTTTTGGTTCTTTTTACTTCAAGTTAGAGATTTTGTAAAATAATCCAAAACAAACAAATTCGTTGTCGCTACTACCATACTAGCTTCAACTCCATCTATATATGTCGAACACATAATAATTTATAATATATATATATATATATAATTATGATTTAATATAAATTTATATTCTTCTAAATTATAAATACTTTTTTTTAATACTTTTTTATTTTATTTATCCTTTATTGTATTTAATTTAATAATTTTTTTTTTAATATAGTATGATAATGACAAGTTGTATTTACCTATGTGATAAAGTCGTTGTTTTTCCTTGAATAAAACCATATTTATATTTCCATGAGCACAAATTTAAATACATTTTTTATAAAAATGAGTAGTCTTATGGCTAATATATTATAATAAGTTCTTGAATGTCCAAAAAAAATTAAAGTTTTCCTATTATTGGTGTAATAAAGTTGTAATGGATCAAAGAATCAAACTTAAAATCTTTTTTTTCAGGTTACATCTTAAGAAAGTTTTGAAAATATAACAAAAATTGGAATGCTACTTGTTGCATCGAGCGCATAAAACATCCTGTAGATTATAGACTTAACATAATTGCTTCCACGAGGATCTTAAAATTGCAGTTGGAGAAGAATATAAGTAGGAAATCCAAGTGGAATCACCTTGTTGGAAACTCTTGTGACTCATTTCAGTACCTCTTTGAGTAGTATTGGATTAGAAAATACCAATATATGGAATTTCATTTGCACATACCTTTAAGTATATCAAAATTCCCATAGGATACTTGAAACTAGCTTTATATTATATGCTTGAACATCTTGTTGTTGTAATAACACCAAGCATGGGATTTGGGAATATTACATTCTAGTACATTGATAGATGGGTAGTACATCTAAGGGCATAATCAAGCCTCCTTCGTTAGTTCCCTGAGATATTGGGCCAAGTAATATTGTAGGACCTTGATAGTACAATATACACCTATAGCACCTGACAATCCCTTGTCCTTGGAGCCTACAAACCCTAGCCTCTAGGACACATGCCTAAAATTCATATATAGTTTAGAATATATCAAGAATTTTGGATTTTTTCACCATAGTATTAACCAATCAAGAATAACACTGTCATAGGAGTAGTACTCAAAAAAGGAAATCACATTCCAATTGTACCTTTACAAGAGACCTATCTCAAAAGACTCTTCGGTTCATGATAATTACAGTGGTAACACCCTATAATAACATTTTCGTGGACCTAACCTAATATGGACTACCTACATAATTTAAACTCTTTTCAATATAATGATCATCATGGTATCACTCCCCAATAATATTTTTTGGGATGCCCATTGACACCATGACTACCCCTCCATGCTTGATCAGAGTCTCAACACTTTAATTGATTCATACTTATATATTATAGAAAAACTCAATTCCACTCCTCCTCAACAAGATAAAAATATTGCCACACTCAATGAATCAATCCAATACCTACATGATATGGAGGAGGCTTCTCTAGGAAGTATGCATGCATAACTCAACCATCTAGTAACTCACATCCTACCAACTAATAATTCATAGAATAAACCATACATAATACCTAATACCTAGTGAGGATTCTTCTAATGTAAGGTATTTCCACCATAAACAACCCCTTTTAGGTACTCACATCCATAAACTACTATTCATTAATAATCATAAACTACTATTCATTAATAATAATAAAAATGTGGAACAGATTTTCTAAAGTGAATATGAACAAGTTGATGATTTTGCATGCTCATGTTGGGCCACCTACATGGAACGCTAATTTTCCCTCCAAGGCATTACTGATCACATGATATAACTTGAGTGAGGGTGTTTTACTTGGATCTAGAATTATGTCAATACTGGGAATGGAATAAAAAATACTATGGTGGATTCATAGCATGAAGTTGATTTGTTAAATACATCTATGCATTGTGAGCAAGATACTCATTGTTTGGGGTGGTTGATAAAGTTCCCTCTCCACAACAGCCGAGTAGGTTCACAAGATTCAGATGTTGAATTTTGGCCACAAGTTTAACTTCATTCAGAAACTCTTTCTTTCCTTGCAGAGATTTTAAGGACAGCTTTTTCACTGCTATTTCTCTTCCATCCGGAATAGTTCCCTGAGAGATTCAGATAAAATATACATTTGAAGACTTTGAAAAAGGTTTAAGCTTAATTGGAGTCATACAATATACTAGTTTTCAAGCTAGTAATCTACATCCAATAGTCAGATGGTGCGATGAGAACAGCCGGCGGAGTATTATAATTTAAGATTTATAAAGTAGTAGAAGCTTTCTTAGCCTATGTTGCCTTGTATACAGGGTCGAAGCCTCCCTCTCTGAGCTTGTTATCATCATGAAAATTTGCTGTAGCAGCTATCAATGTTTCTATCGTAAACACTATTTGTGCATCCTCATTGAGTAATGCGTCTTCCTCCACATGCCCATTATCTGTATGATAAAATTACACATTATGTTAGAAAATATTGAAGTCAAAATCGAATGATGTGTACTATAACTTTGTACTTTGCCCCATAAATCGGCTTTGATTCATCTGATCAGATGCAATACCTTCAGATGGCCTCAAGAATTTGGCAGACGTCAATTTTCTTCGATATATAAACAGACATACGAATAAGACTAGGAGCAAGCCTGCAGCAACGCCTAAAATTATGGGTAGCTGATTCGAAGAATTGTTGGATGGAGTGTTCTGAATCGGTCGTGTATCAGGCACCGTGTTAATAACTGGGGCTGGGGTTGGGGCAGGCGCAGGGGAAGGCGATGGTGAAAGCGCAGTCAAATTAAAGAAAGGATATATTTCATAACGAATCATGCAGTTTGTCGTCAAACCCTGAACTCCTGGATTTCCTGGAAAAGTTTCTAAAAGAGAATTGATTGTATTTGAGAGGCATGTTTTGCAGTCATCACTTGATATATCTCTCCAGCACTGGACAGGACCGTAAATCTTTCGAGACAAAGAGTCTGTCTGTAGTATTGCCGGCAGCATATAATTTAGGTTCAGATTCTACTTCAGTAGACAAATTGGATAAGAGCTTTTCAACAGCTGCATTAAAGACTTCAGGTTGGGAGACGTTGGAAGTAACGAATGTATATAATCCATATGAGTCCAGTTTGCCCAAGAATGTATGGTTTTCATAACGCAAGAAGCAGACATCCATCCAGATTGTACCCCCAACTGCATTTCCACAACCTTCACTTTTTCTAATGGCAGCTGTTGCTCTTTGTGAACAATTGTAGCATTGCTCGCCTGTTGCGTCTCCCCTACAATTGAGAAGACCATATATTTGGTTAGGACTTTGGCCCTGCACAGAAGTGTTATACCGAGTTTGGGAGGTGTCATCAACAAGACTGTTAAAGACTGTATCCAGATTGCTCTCAAACTCACTGCCTTTTGTATAGTTAAAACTACGATAGCAAATGGTTGCCTGTGCATTGGATGCCTGTCCATAAAGAGTAATGATGAAGGTTGGAACAACAACAATTACATAGAATAACATAGTAATTTGGCGGATGGAGAGGAGAGGGCATGCAGAATCCCTTCCATGGAAATTCATATTCCTTAGGATTCTGATGGCCATTGAACAGTTGAAAGCCTGCACCATAAAAACATGCCAATGACGTTACCAAAATTCTATTATAATGAGGAAATACATAAAAAAAACACTGAATGAAATGGTTAATTAATGACATTGGAAACCACTAAGTATCAAAGATCAAAGTCAATGACGCTGTTTCTAAAACTCGGCGAAGATTGTAGGGCCATCACAATCGAAGACTTTGTCATGACCGAAAAATGTAGCCGTAGCAACTTCAATGATCCTTCCTAGCTTTGGAAAGTGAAGTAAATATTTATATTTTTGGTTGATTACTAAGTAAGACTTCACTTTATTTTCATTTAGTTGAGTACGGTAGGATAATGTTTATGTGGAAAACAAGTGGCATACTTGAAAGGTGTATTTACCATAACTTTCGTGAGAAAGCTCCTCCACGACTCTATATTTTTGCACCAAAACAAACCTCTTTGAAATTGTGCACCAAAACATATATTTTGAAATTTTTGAAATTTTTATTCATATTTTGCTGATATGTCTTAACTAGCAATTGCCCCAAGGAAGGTGCAATAATACCTCGTTAAGGTAGTTGTTAGCGGGTAAGCGAGGAAAAAAAGTGTAACATTGAAGTGAGCCAAAAAAAGGTTTGATGGAATACCCTATGCAGAAAGGTTTCTTCATGTCTGTGTTTTTCTGGAATTGTTAATATAATCATGCATGCATATATATTTGTAAATCTCTCGCAATCTGTGACTGCCAATGAAATCCCATATCCAGACAACAAATGTAAGCTAACCATTTCAATTCAATACCTTTTAAATATAAATAAGCAAAATGTACAACCTTTCCTGTTGGGGCGCGCACCTTAATGGTCCTTAACTTTAGTAACTCCGCGGTTTTTGTGGAAACTTGTAAGTGGAGTTGCGCCTCAAAATAGTCTTAGGGGTGTCGGGGTTGAGTCAAAGCCCTCTTTTTGTAATTAACCCATGGTTTAAGTCCATGTTTTAGGGTTCGGGGTGCCCATGGTTTTGTAATAAGTGCATTGTATAAATAAGCACTCTTGTAAAGGAGTCAGTTTAGGCTTTTGATATAAGATGAATTGATGCGAAGCTAAGGCTAAGTTTTGTAAGAAAGGTTAAGTCCCAGCTGTGTGCGTGGACGACCTCTGTAGCTGTGTGCGCAGAGGGTTTTTGGGTGATTAAGAAGATCTGCAGCTGTGTACGCAGAGATCTGCAGGTAAGTGCGCAGCTTTGAGGAATTGAAGGGATCTGCAGCTGAGTGCGTAGATCAGAACTGTGGTTTTTCTAAAGAGTTGAATAAAACACAGTTCTATGGACGTAGCCCCTACGCTGGGGGTGAACCACATTATATCTTGTGTTGTGGTTATTTTTTATTGTTTCTGTTATGTTCTTTTATGCATTGATAAGTAAATAACTGATAAGTAAGATCACTGCTAATTTCTAACTTCGCCGTGAATTCCCAGTTAAGGGTTAAGCAAGACATTGTTTGTTTATCTAACTGCGAAGCTATATAAGTGAATGTCGAAGCTCTGTATTTTATGATTATTATTTGTTAAAGGCTAAAGGTACAGTAATATCCCTCTTCTGCTTGCAGAAACCTGATTCTGCGGCACCCCATAGATGTTTCAGGTGAGACTGCAATTTGTTCGTAGGTTGTTGCCGAAAGGGCCAACACTGTGGGTCTTTTGTTGGTGCGAAGACAAAAGTATAGAACCCGGGTCTGCCCTAAGCCCAACAAATTCGTTCCGTTGCCGGTTGAAATCAGTATCTGCTCAAGAGGGATCTACGTCGTACCTGGAGGGCTATGTTTTGGAGACCCTCCGTGAAAGAAATCGATGATTGGATTGAAGAGACTTATCTAAAATTTGTTGAAAAAGAGAACAAAGATCCGCGTCGTAGTTCAAGCGACTTTTTACAAAAGTACGTTTTTCTGATGTTTATGAAATTTTCTTTGGTAGTATCCACATAGAGTTGCACCAGTGGTTATCTAGGTTGACAGAGCGAAGGACGAACTTCCAAGAAGGTCAGTTTCCTAATTGGACCCCCGCAAGAATTAATATATTGAAAAGGGTGAACAACGAGATATCCCGAGTTGTTGATTTCTGGACAACGCGCACTCTTGAAACATTTGTGACGGAGTTTACCATCGACACAAGTTCCTCTTTTAGCGAAGCTAAACGACAGTTTTTCAAAGGACCAAGGGGTAAGTACTTGAATTCATTTAGTTTGAGAATTAAAATGCTACTGGCTGAAAAAGGTATATTGTTCATTGAATCAGACTGTTAGATTTAGTATTACTAAACTATGTTTGCAAGTGAAAGTGACTTCGACAAGCAAAGTGGTTTGCTGCGAAGTGGCAAAAGGTACAAGATAAATTTTGAATCCTATACCCTAGGTCATAATACCGAGTATACCCCTGTAAGTCCAGCAGACTCAGAGCTTGAAGAAACCCCTTCTGTTGGAAACCCTTCGATAACCCCACAGGGACGACTTGTTATCCCTGAGAACCCATCACCGTCTGAAAGTAACCCTAGCCCGAGTATTCCTGTTGCAGGTTAGTCTACCCCAGTAAGTTCCCCCCCGCCTACTAATAGTCCCCCTCCACCCCCCCTAGATCCACTATGGTCCACATGAATGATGATATTAAGCTCCCTGTTTTCAAAGGAACTGGATCCGAGGATCCAGAACAGTTCTGGTTCTTATTTGAAGCCGTGTGGAATGCTTAGAACATTACGGATCAAGATGTAAGAAGAGAGCATCTCATCACTTCTTTTAGAGACCGAGCCTTGACCTGGTTCATGAAGTTTTCTAGTACTTAGAACCTTGTCTTAGCTGATATTAAAGCAGCAGTGATTAAAGAGTTTAAAAAACCTAAATCAGAGTCACAGTGTATCACTGAACTGAAAGAGATTCAACAAAGGCGAGGAGAATCAGTTTGGGACTTTGATCAGAGGTTCAAAGTTCTGCTAGATCAAGTTAGTTTCACTATTGGACCAACGCAACATAAGGAATAGTTCATTGCAGCGTTGTTACCTCATATCAGGACGCCCCTCATGCAACAGAAGGTTGCTGATCAGCAAGAGGCTTTGGAAATTGCTATGAAGCTTGAAACCGCTCCTATCGAAAATAATTCTGGAATAGCCCAAATACAAGTGCAGTTGGCAGCGATGGCTCTGGAGCTTCGTGACATGAAGAAAGGGAAAGCCGTTTGAGAGGAGGTTTGGTGTACGTGGTGTAGGACAGAGGGTCATGGCAAGGAACAGCGGTCCTGCGGTAAGAAATTATCTGAATTCTGGTGCGCCAAACCCATTCAACCCTAGTGTTCTATATTGTGAGCTCTGTAGGACAACTGGCCAGCATCGACCGGAAGATTGTTATCTGCTGCAGAGATATGTGCAAGTACCGAAGAACCCCTATTGCAAGTTCTGCAAGTCAGTTGGGCACAACGAAGATGAGTGTCACAGCTTTGACCTCATGAGAGAGCGCACCTATGATGCTTATAGGGTACAAAATGATGGACAAGGCAATGATGGATATGGTTACCATGGTAGTACATCAGGTAGAGGTACTTTTGGAGGTCGTGGTCGTGGTGGTATGGCTGGAAGAGGACGAGGCCAGGTTGTGTGTTATAACTGTAACCAGGCCGGACATCTAGCTAGACACTGTCGGAACCCAACTACGACGTGTCGATATTGCAGAGTAGTAGATCATGTCATTGAGCAGTGCCCGCAGCTGATAGCTAAGATTCAAGAAAGAAATAGTGCTCCTACTCAGAATATTCAGATGATTGCTATGGAGCAACGACCCGTCCCAGCCATTAATGTTGTTACTAGGAGTGGAGCTACGATGCAAGTGCAGAACAAGGAAAAACAACCTGACGAGGCTTGGGTTCGTAAGGCCCCAGATAAAATTCCAACCTTCGACATGGGAAGAGAAAAAGAGACATTTATGGAAGCCAAAAAAGACTTTGTTGATCCGAGCACATCAGTAGCACCTGCGCAACCACATCAGCAGCAGTCACAGTGTCAAGAAGCTTCGACGGATAAAGTAAGTACACTGTCTTCCTTTTTACAGAGTTGTATGAAGCTCTTACGAAATCAGAATGCTTTAAATGAGTTGCAAAAAGTTATTGCTTCTTGCGAACCTCAACGAAGCTTTGGTAAGGAAAAGACTGTTAATAAAGTTAGAAGAACGGGAAGATAAATGAGGTTGCATGCTCAGATAGGAGAGTATGACATGACTGATGTCATTTTGGACCTATGATTAGAAGCAAATTTCATAACTAAGCAGACCTAGGAACAAATGGGAAAACCTACCCTGGAATGGTCCCCTATACAGTTGAGATTAGCCAATCAGCAGAAGATTGTGCCCCTAGGAAGATTCCCTAGTGCCCCAGTAGATATTAATGGATTCAGTACCTTAGCAGACTTCGAAGTCATTGAGATAATCTATGATGGCAATCCCTATCCAGCCTTGTTAGGAATTGAATGAGCAATGGAAAATTCTGCAGTCATTAACCTTAAGAAGAGACAGATGACTTTTGAAGGGAAAGGTTTGCGAGTCATAGTACCATTAGACCCTTCTCAAGGCGAAAGGTACACAGAACCGCTCAAAGATGAAGATTAGGATGTTTTGGATCATATCTACAACATCACAGCGAAGGAAGAAGATTATGTTGATCCTACTGCCGAAGGTATAATGGATTGGCAGTGTGACAGCTCCTGCATGACTGATTCAGATGATGGTCTAGAGAATTGGCAAAATAAGCTCTATGAACTACATGGACATCGATGTGCAAGAATTACCAAAGCTCTCAGATGGCTTGGTTCACAGGCACGAGTCTTGCCTATTTTTGATGGCTTGTCAGACCCATAAAAGTTTATTGTACAATTCTTAGAACAAGTACCATATTCACAGAAAATGGAGACTCTAGATTCTGTATTTAGAGCCACAACTGCAAGATGGTGGAATGTACATAAAAAATACATTTCTAGTTGGGAAGCTTGTCAAAAGTCCCTTCGCCTGAGATTCATGGATCAGCCCCAGGAGGTGCGAAGTAGGTTTAATGGTAAGACTAGCCCTTAGGAACATTTGGCGCAGTGCTACAAAGCGTGGAAGCATGTACCTCAGGAAGAATGGGTACATAGGTTTATTCACACTCTGGAACCTATAGCAAAGAACTGGTATGTGGAGCCTGAGCTTCACCAAGATACTGTAAGTTGGGATTCTCTTGTTGATAGTTTTGTGCTTACATTTTCTATTAATGAGGTTTGTCCTGTTTTAGACGCAGCTATTAGGTTGATCCATACTAAGGTGTTTGATGATAAAGAAATAGCTGAGTACCAACCTGATTGGAAGGAACAAGAAGCTAATGCAGTAGAATGTTATAACCTCGCAATTGACGAGGATGATGATCCGCGCAACATTGACATCCCTAAGTGAGAAGGACACTGCGAAGTACACGGACCAGCAGTCGAAGCACCTGAAGTGACTCAGCCCCTGAAGACGCGGACAGTAAACATTGGATCAGAAGAAAAGCCTAAGTATGCTACCATTGGAGATTATTGGGATGAAGAAATGGTGAGCAAAGTGACCCAACTTCTCATGAGTATCAAGATCTATTTCCGACGAAGTTCTCAGAGATGAAAGGTATCCTTGGTGATATAGGAGTGATAAAGATCCCTTTGAAACTTGATGTGAAGCCTGTGAAACAACGCTCTTATAGGCTGAACCTTAAGTATAAAGAAAAAAGTTAAAATGGAGCTACATAAGATGCTTACTGCAGGAATCATTGAGCCTGTGGAAGAATCTGAATGGGTCAGTCCTATGGTGGTGCAAGAAAAGAAGACCAAGGGAGAAATCAGAATCTGTGTTGATCTGAGGAAGCTGAATGATGCTTGCTTGCATGATCCTTTCCCTACTCCCTTTACAGATGAAGTTTTAGACAATGTCGGAGGTTAAGAAGTGTACTCTTTTACTGATGGATTTTCAGGTTACCATCAAATCAGAATTGCTCCAGAGGATCGACATAAGACAACCTTCGCTATAAAAATGGGATCCTTTTAGTATACAGTTATGTCATTTGGATTGAAGAATGCACATGCTATGTTTTCTAGAGTAGTCATCTCTACATTTAAGGAATTTATACATAAATTCTTAGAAGTTTATTTTGATGATTAGACTATCTTTGGGTTACTAAAAGACCATATAGCTAGTTTAAGACTTATGCTGGACAAGTGTAGACAGCATCAGATTTCCTTGAACTTGAAAAAATGTATCTTTTGTGCACCTTTTGGAATTCTGCTAGGTCACATTGTATGTAAGAAAGGATTGATGATGGATCCTATGAAGATAGCCATTATTGTGAAACTGCCACCTCCGAAGTCCGTTAAACAACTTCGCACTACGCTTGGTCATACTGGATATTACAGGAAATTTATTAAAGGATATGCTCAGATTACAACACCTATGGAAAAGTAGTTGAAGAAAGATATTAAGTTCGAATGGACACCTGAGTGTCAAGCAAGCTTGGATATTTTGAAGGAAAAGATGGTAACTGCCCCTATCTTAGTATTCCCTAGCTGGAATAAGGAGTTTCATGTGCATGTCGATGCATCCTCCGTTGCTCTGGGTATAGTATTGGCTCAGTCAGGTGAAGGTAATATTAATCACCCTATTTCTTTTGCCAGTAGAAAATTGTCCACAGCAGAAAAAAATTATACTACGACAGAACGAGAAGGTCTAGCTATGGTTTATGCATTGCAAAAGTTTCGACATTATCTGTTAGGGTCTCATTTTAAGATGTTCACTGACCATTCTGCTTTGAAGTATTTGGTTAACAAGCCTGTGCTAGGTGGAATGATATGCAGATGGCTGATTCTGTTATAGGAATATGACTTTGAGATCATAGTTAAGCCTGGAAGACTTAACCTAGGACCTGATCACTTGTCGAGGCTCGAGTCAGGAGAAGAGCCCACTAGTTTGGATGAAGGTCTTCCTGATGCCCAGTTGTTTGCCATCCAGATGGTTGATGACTATTTTCAGGATATTGTTCAGTATTTGTCTACAGGTTTTACACCCGTCGATATGACAACACAGCAGAAGAAGCAACTGGTGGTTAGAGCAGCCAACTTTACCTTAATAGCAGGACGACTGTATGAGATGGGACCAGACGAAATACTGCGTAGATGTGTCCTAGAGCACGAAAAGCCATTGATTTTGGCTGAGGCACATTCTGGAGCAGCAAAAGGTCATTATGCAGGAAAAGCTACAGCACATAATATTTTGACAGCCGGATTGTGGTGGCCCACAATTCATAAGGATGCAAGAGAATATTGCCACAGCTGCGACATCTGTCAGAGGACAGGAGAACCATCTAGGAGGGATGAGATGCCTCTAGTTTCGCAGGTAACTTTACAAGCATTTGACAAGTGGGATATTGATTTTGTTGGACCTATCAATCCCCCTGCGAAAAAATCAGGAGCAAGGTACATTATTACAGCAACTGACTACCTTACCCGTTGGGCCGAAGCTCAACCAGTCAAGAACTGTAGCGCTGCTACAGCTGCGAAGTTCATCTTCGATAACATCTTGTTAAGATTTGGGTGTCCTAGAATTCTTATGAGTGATCAAGGATCAAATTTCTTAAATAAGACTATTGAAATATTGATTGAAGAATTTCAAGTATATCATCAGAAGAGTACTGCCTATCATCCTCAAGCAAATGGAACTGTCGAATCTTTTAACAAGATCCTTGAACATGCTTTGACGAATGTTTGCAATGTTAACAGAAATGATTGGGATCTTAGAATTCCAGCAGTACTATGGGTTTATAGAACCACCTGCAAAAAGTTGACAGGCCATACACCTTTTAGGTTGGTCTATGGACAAGAAGCAATCATGCCCATGGAGTACATTGTTTCTAGCCTCAGAATATCTGCTTTCACAGAGATGGATGACCCAGCTATAATGCAAGAAAGGCTGAAAAAGATACTAGAACTTGAAGAGGACATATTCATTGCAGGGTTCCAGCAGCAAATGCAGAAAGCTCAAGAAAAAGCATGGCATGATAGACACATTAAGAAGAAGCAGTTCCAGAACGGTGATCTTGTGCTTTTATATGACAGTAAATTCATGAAATTCTCATGTAAGTTCAAGACACATTGGAAAGGACCATGCATAGTGCAGAGAGTTACCGATGGTGGTGCAGTCTAGTTAGCTAAATTGAATGGAGAAATTTTACCTTCCATGGTGAATGGAAGTAGATTAAAGAAGTACAGGGACAAGCCGGGACCCCCTAATCAGAAGTAACAGTAAGAAGGAGAGTCTAAGTACCAAGAATAGTTGAAATTGGGTACTAGACTATAATGAAGCTGTTCTCAAAGCTATGAAGTGCTGAAGACTGTCAAAGTTTGAAGGTTGATGTTTGGTTGCCGCGTGGGACAGGATGGGTCGAAGGCGAATATTGTGTTGAAGGTACTCATTGAGGCGAAGCTGAAGTTAGTGGTTATGTTGAAGAAGAAAGGTGTGTTGCAGCCTAAAATGTGACTAATGGGACAAACTCAACTTGGCGGCGCCGGCACGTGAACTGCCTTAACTGCATGTAATGATGAGATCTTGGGAAAATCTAGCGCCGTGTGGATAGGATTTACCGCCGCTCCATCAGATTCGGTGTCATTAATACACCATGATGACATATTTTGCTGCGGGATTCTATAAGAAGCTACACTGGCCTGTGACTCCTGCATTGTGCACTTCTTTGAGTTTACAGTTAGCACCATGTCGAATGATCGCAAAGTCTAGGAATTGTTACGAGAGTTCAGGGAGAGAGGTCTGCAGAACCTTATGAGCAATCCACCCTGCAAGGAGACGTCTCCAGCACCGAAGCAGCCAATGCAGACACAATCAACCAGAAAGAAATTTAAGGCAGAAGTTTGCTCTAAGTGGAACGAAGAAAGGCACAACCCCTCAGGAAAGACTCAAGAGGATCCCGAGATATATCCTCCTGGCTCAGCAGAATGGAGGCATGCTGTTTGTCTTATGCAAAATTACATCGGCATGCAATCCCAGGGGTACCGCCTGTTAAGGACCCAAAGTTGTGGATGGTCAAATGTTCGATATGACATGAACGGGAGGCAGTTCGTGGGCTAGGGTCGCTGACAGATTTAGAAGGCCCAATGAGTCCCATGACGATCATAAATATACAGAGATGCAGACGGATAAAGAGCCTGACAGAGTGCGAGAGGAGACCATAAAGGAGCAAGCAGCCGACGACAGCATGTATGGCTTCAGCAAGCAGTGCACTATCTTTGCCAACAATATTCTATCACCAGAAAAATAGCAGAGTGTCCCGGGAGGGGACATTGGTGAGTCTTAGGGGCCTGTTGGGGCGTGCACCTTAACGGTCCTTAACTTTGGTAACTCCGCAGTTTTTGTGGAAACTTGTAAGCGGAGTTGCGCCTCAAAATAGTCTTAGGGGTGTCGAGGTTGAGTCAAAGCCCTCTTTTTGTAATTAACCCATGGTTTAAGTCCAGGGTTTAGGGTTCGGGGTGCCCATGGTTTAAGCCCATGGTTTTGTAATAAGTGTAATGTATAAATAAGCACTCTTGTAAAGGAGTCAGTTTAGGCTTTTGATGTAAGATGAATTGATGCGAAGCTAAGGCTAAGTTTTGTAAGAAAGGTTGAGTCCTAGCTGTGTACGTGGACGACCTCTACAGCTGTGTGTGCAGAGGGTTTCTAGGTGATTAAGAAGATCTGCAACTGTGTGCGCAGAGCTCTGCAGCTAAGTGCGCAACTTTGAGGAATTGAATGGATCTGTAGCTGAGTGCGCAGATCAGAACTGTGGTTTTTGTAAAGAGTTGAATAAAACACAGTTCTGTGGATGTAGCCCCTACATTGGGGGTGAACCACGTTATATCTTGTGTTGTGGTTCTTTTGTGTTGTTTCTGTTATGTTCTTTTATGCATTAATAAGTAAATAACTGATAAGTAAGATCACTGCTAATTTCTAACTTCGCTGTGAATTCCCAGTTAAGGGTTAAGCAAGACACTGTTTGTTTATCTAACTGCGAAGCTATATAAGTGAATCTCGAAGCTTTGCATTGTATGATTATTATTTGTTAAAGGCTAAAGGTACAGTAATATCCCTCTTTTGCTTGCAGAAACCTGATTCTGCGGCACCCCATAGTTGTTTCGGGTGAGACTGCAACCTGTTCGCAGGTTGTTGCCGAAAGGGCCAACACTGTGGGTCTTTTGTTGGTGCAAAGACAAAAGTATAGAACCCGGGTCTGCCCTAAGCCCAATAATACCTTGTTAAGGTAGTTGTTAGCGGGTAAGCGAGGAAAAAAAGTGTAACATTGAAGTGAGCCAAAAAAGGTTTGATGGAATACCTTATGCAGAAAAGTTTCTTCATGTCTGTGTTTTTCTGGAATTGTTAATATAATCATGCATGCATATATATTTGTAAATCTCTTGCAATCTGTGACTGCCAGTGAAATCCCATATCCAGACAACAAATGTAAGCTAACCATTTCAATTCAATACCTTTTAAATATAAATAAGTAGCATGTACAACCTTTCCACAAAACTGAAACTATTACAATACCTTCAATCTCCTATCTGAAAGGGCCATTCAAAATAGATAATTCACCCCATTCAAACCATGAGTTTCCACTGCAATATTTTTAATTTATTCAAATCATTTATCATTCCACAGAGGACCTGACACTTGATATGAATTCTATAATTCATGCCAATTATTTAAGGCCATCAATTTCCAAATCAGTCCATAATATTTAATGCAAATAGATTTCAAATGTTTGGCATCATCATTGATGCTGCTCCTAATGGAGAAAACAACAAAGTTCCTGTTTCAAGTAATGTTAAACTTCTGCAGTTATTTCAGAGGATCCAACCTTTGGTATACTTTATCATAATAAGTGATGAACGCTGAAGAAAAAAAATGACAAAAGGGAAAAGTATCCCGGACACAATTAAAGAAGTATCCAGGCACATGCATAAAAAAAAAGAATCTTACACGTTTCTGAAGACATATGAGCTCTATCATTGAAAAACTACCTTCTACAACTTGGAATTTCCAGTCTTGACAACATAAAAGGAACAAGCTAGCATCAACAGAGGAAAAAGCTATGCCATCATACCATTATCAAGGTCTGTTGCATCTTCCAGTTGTGCCACTATAAATCTATCCCATTGATTCCTAGAATCCCTGGCACAAATAAAAGAACTAAGCCAATAACAGAGAGTTGAAGGAAACCCTTGCTATGGAGTATGGAATTTCCCATTCTAGCTCATGTTTCTCAATAAATGAGAGGAAGATGACAACTGCTTCCACTGGCTTCTTTATTCCTCTAAAGAAATCAACCCAATCTAAGGCCATTGCAGACACCTCCAGTGCCCCAGGTCTACCACGGGAGGAAGGTGGAGAAAGAAGTACAGAAAGCTCAAATGAACTGCAAACCTCCCATTGATTAACATAAAGCAAAGAATAAATATCAAAGTGCAGACACAGTATTAGAGAAAGTATAATATTGCTTCTACTTTCTCTACCATGGAATCAACACAACCATAGTCCTGACACAATTATTTCTCCCTATATAAAGTGTAATCATTCAACACTCCTCAAATTATTCCTTCCCTAGATACAACACATGACTGCATTTTTTTTCAATATGATTCATAGCTATATTGTGCTTTCTGATTTCTCTGCTACAAATTAAGCTATGGCTACTTAAATTATTAGAGGTGCAGCAAATGCCATAAAAAGAAGCATTGTTATTATTTCTCCTCATAGTAATCAGTATACATGTCTCTTTAATATCTTCTCCGATGCTAGTCAGCATTCACAACATGTTGATGGACTTCCAAGTGCTGGTGTTTTCTTCAAACTTAGGTCTTCTAGAAGTTGAATCTGCATGTGAAGAAGCATATGCTGTTTAAACTTATCTTTGAAAATGTAACAAGTGGGACAAGCAAGGAATGGTAATTGGCAGAATTTAAGACTACCATGCTTGAAAGTAGATTTTCAGCACAATAGATTGGATTTTTGACATGACTATATAAGTATTATGATTGAAATGAATCATGTCAAATTGCAGCTCTTACCATGCACTGTTAGAACTAAAGCTCATCAGAATGTACCTTGATAATTTGAGATATCAAGCCAAGGACAAGATGAGGCTGCAAATACAATATACACATTGTGTGATTAGATAAAATGTAGAGACACATCATTTAAACTAATTTCCAAAACAGAAGGGCCTCTCCATTTATAAAGTCCTCAAAAGGAAGGTCCAAACATCGTATGAGTTAGAAAACAGAGTCCATGTCCCTATCAATTAGAGAACCAGAATGTACCTACTTTCTAAAGAGCATAAAGCTATAATGTTCACAAACGACTTTCTCAGTTAAATGAATCTTTAGAAATTGCAACCATATAGAAAGATTATATATTGATAGAGAAACCCTTTATCTTTTTCAAATTTATCAATGTATTATTAAGAATCTACTTTAAAGATCATTAAGAATCTACTTTAAGAATCTACTTTAAAAATTATTAAGAATCTACTTGAGTATTACCTTTCATATTGTTTCCAAACTATCCTAGGAAATGCAACATAACAGGGAAAAATACATGGATTTCAAACTATCCT
>LPNX010708586.1:0-19568 GCA_001517045.1 Pseudotsuga menziesii
GTATTTTTCTTCTTCATTTTCCTCATGCAGAGTCCAATTCTCCCCAAAATAAATCCAACCTCTCCCCCGGCCTCCATAAAATCTCCAAAATCCCCCTCCATGTACCTCCTTCCACCGCCTCTTTCATTATTATTTTATTTTATCATGGGTAGTGCCGTTCCGATAGGTCTGACATGTGTAATGTATTTATCTTGACTTGTACGTGTCAAAAATGTCATACATTACCAATTTTAATGTTTTACGCAATTGTAAAGTCGGTAAAATAATTAGTTTTAATTTAATAAAAGTATTTACTAATAAACTTTAATCATTAATATAGTAAAAGTTTAATTTAATAAAAGTATTTACTAATAAACTTTAATTTAAAATTAATATGGTATAAGTTTAGTTTAATAAAATTATTTACTAATAAACTTTAATTAACTTTAATATGGGGCATTACAAGAAGCACAAAGTGCATGTCCATGAGAGGTAGATTCTGAAGATGAATCTAGGATGATGTGGTGCTTCTTCATTGATGCTTTCAAGGATGCCATCTTCTTAAAACACTCAGATTTATCATGATTATATATTTCCCACAAAAATTGCAATGACGCTCAATCTTCTTTCCTTTTGGCTTATATCCTTTGTCATTTTTTAAAGAAGGATCTGACTGAGAGGGTTTGGGACCCTTGTTTGGATTATTATTGCTAAAAATTCTGTTCTTGGGAGCCTTGGACTTTTGTTTCTGTTGGGACAATAAGACTTTCCCAGATGTATTTGCATTGTTAATTATTCCAAGATGAATGAGCTTATCTTGCTCTCTAATTAAGGAATCACAAAAGGATTCAAGACTAGGCTTTTGATAGCTAGTTGCATTCAAGGATTCTTTCATTGGGTAAAATGTAGATACAAAAATAGAATATGCAGGTCCAAGTTTGGAAAGAATATGATAAATACATTGTTTGTCTTCTTTCTTAATCTTGCATTCTTCACATAAGAGTCTAAGAGTTTTATACTTAGATAAATAATCTTGAATGCATGAAAAATCACTTGGATTCAAATAAATCAACCGATTCTCAAGTTGATGGCCTTGAATTTCATTGTGTTTACCAAACACAGATTCCATCTTTTCCCAATCTTTATCAGGTTCATCAGTTCCAGAAATGTGGAATCACAAATCAGTAGAGATTGGCATCCTAATCAATCCACGAGCTTCATCACATCTATTTTTCCATTTTATTTTCTTATCATCATCAGTGGATTATGTTTCTTTCCCTGAGGTAATTATGAATAGTCCCCTACTTCATAGAACATCCTCCTTACGAGATTTCCATGAAAAATAGTTAGAACTAGTAAGCATATTATCACAAGGGGCAACCATACTGTAAAATAATGGCTAAAATAATAGAAACTAACTGCCTGGATGCAAAGAGCTCAAAAAATTAGGCTGTTTAAAAAAAATGGCACTAAAAATTGATTCTGGATGATGAAGGTATGCTTGATCAAAGAAAATGTTGAAGATGTCCCCAATAGTGACGTGGAAGATATTAACTCGACCAACTAAAAAAGAACCCCCTTCTTCCCAAGATGAACATTTTACAATCACTTACATGAAATTTGATTTTAAGTGGATCACTTTTGTAAAATAAGTGATGTTCACTTTTACAATAGTGTTACTTTAAATAGTGTGGCAATAAATTAGAAGACTTAAGTGACTCACTTTTTATTTTATTTTATTTAATTGAGATGCACTTTTACAATAAAGTAACTTGAAAATAGAAATTGCATGCACTAAAAAGTAACTTAATAAGCCTTGAACTCAAAACCTATTAAGGAATAAAACAACTTTGAACCAAGTGAGTTAAGTTTGAGAGGTACGTAAAAGAAGGGAAAGAGGAAGGGTTTTTTTTTTACTCTTCTCTCTCGATCTCCGTGCTTGCCTTTTTTTCCTGCAAATCACAAAATATCGAAAAAAAAACAAAAAAAAAATTTCACACTATGGGGTTAGATCTTGGTTAGCTTTCCTGGAAAGTCTACGTTTCAAGTTTTCTCGTTGTTTCTGATTCACTGTGATCACACAAGGTGCACGAAAAAGAGCATACGTAGTCGAGAAGACAAAAAAAACTTTCCCTTTCTGTTTCTAATTCGCGGCGACCGCGTAAGGTGCACGACAAAGAGAATATGCAGCCAAGGAAGGAAACAATCTGAGACTAAAACAATAAAGATCTAATAATAAAACTGATAAAATATGAGAGATTTAAAAAAAATAAAACAAATCCATCACTGTAACATTATACCTTCATTTTTTCGAAATGGGTGTTTCTGGATCAAATAGAAATGGTTTTCAATGAAACAAAAACTATTTCCTAATGGAAATGGCACTTCAAACACAATGGAATAGCTCCCATAGGCCATAAATGCACATAAACTCAAGAACCAGAAACCATTTCAAAGTTTCGCAAACATCGGTTCCAGATCTTGATCACAAACAAAAGCGGCTCTTCATAAATGCTCTGATACCATGTTCGAGTACACAAGGTACTCCCAAAAGACCGAACACCAATATCATCCACTCACACAAATATATCACAGATCAATACACTGATGTTTGTCACGTGGTTAAAATGCTCGAGAGGGAAATAGTCCACGGCCCCAGCCAAATAACTACTTGGAGCAATTTATTATGCAAAAGAAAGAAAGTTACAAATGAGCTTCTCATAATTGATCAACTAGCCAAGGACCCTCCATGCTCTTTAAATAGAGATCATGGACTAATTGGGTGTTAAGCCATGGATCAATGGTAGGTATGATCTAAGATAAGTTGAACCGTCGGATCACTTTATGTCTAGAACATACCGTGACCGTCGGATTATAATATTTACAAATGCATACCAATGCATACTAAGGAAACACACTTTACCTAACGGATATATTACACAAGTTGATCTTAACTAACTCCTAAGTGTCTAAATATCCTGACAAGACCAACACATACCCCAAAGAATATAGATGATGTACAACAATGTCACAATAGTACCACTACTACATCAAGAATACATTATATGTAGAGACTCTCTTGACCCTATTATATACTAAGAGATGAGGAGGAATTAGTCTCACATATTGCATGCAGGATAATATAATTCTCCAAAATAACATCTCTTAATGACCTTGGTTGACACATTTGGGATATCAATACTATCCATATGGACACATTTAAGGAATAGTAAAATAAAAATCAATTTTCAACATTATGTCAAATAGTGAAAGTCAAAAAAAATTTGCTTGAGGTTAATTAAGGGAGTAAATCTAAAAAGTAGTCAAATTATTATTGATTAAAATTGTAATTTTCTTCCAAAACCTATATATTGTTGTTATATATATTCATCACACTAAAGTTAAATATTTTACCAAAAATAGAAATTTCTTTATACAAAAGAGAAGAAAAATTTTCAACACTAATATAAATTCTTCAGAACAAATTCCTCACACTAATATTGTTCATGTTCGTTATACTAGAGATTAAAAGGTTGCAACAAATTGACATGATAAAGGGCACAACAAAAGAAAATACTAGTGCATTGAATTCAAACTAACCTGGAAAATGAATGAGAACAAAAATTTGATATGTCAAACTAGTACCTGACTCTTCAAATCGCAGAATGAAAAAGCAATAGAAAGATCGCTACAACTCTAGCAAATGATTCTGAAAAAATGACTTAAGAACATGTATTTATAGTTCAATGAGGGTCATGGTTTCGAAAAAAATGGACAACGGTCAAATTTCAAATAAAGAAAAATTCCAAATGATCGTTAATAAAAAAAAAGTACTGGTTCGTCTTCCATCGCTATAGAGACGATATAAAACATTTGTCGCAATAACGACCAAAAGGACTTATCATCGCAATATAACATTGTGTGTAATGTTTGTCACAATAGAGACACAGTTTTAATTTCGTCGCAATAGCGATAGTTATGAAGGTTCATCGCAATAGTGTCGAATGTCATGAGTTTCGTCACAATAGCAACAGTATTGAAGGTTCGTCGCAATAGTGACAAACATTAGGCAAATTTTCAAATTTTCACAAAATTCAAACTATTTTTCCACAAAAGCAATGGTTTTACCTGTTTCATGGCAAAGTTTCATGGAAATTTTGAGCAATATGTTGTAGTTCCATTATAGCCTGTTTTTATTTCAGAACCATTTGAGTAGTGGAGCATAGATATTATTGGAGAGATTAACCCAAACTCCTCACTGTAACATTGGTATATCCTTACAACTACGGACTATTTTACACGATGGGTGGAAGTGGTTCCTTTTTGCAAAGTGAATGAGGATGTAGTCATCAACTTCCTACAAGAGAACATAATGACTAGGTTTGGGGTTCCAATTTCTCTTGTTTTTGACAATGCATCTTATTTCTCATCTATCAAGATAACTGAATTTTCTTGTGAAAAAGGAATAAAATTGTTTTATTCAGCAAATTACTATACATAGGGAAACGGGTTAGAAGAGTCAATGAATAAAAATATCATTCAAATTTTAAAGAAAATTGTTATTGAGAGTCAAAGAAACTGACACATAGCCCTTCCTAATGCACTATGGGCAGATAGGGTTACCTTGAAAAATTCCTTAGGAGTTTCTCCCTATACTCTAGTGTATGGAAAGGAAGCCATTTTACCCCCAAACATTCTGCTCCCATCCTTGCAGTTAGCTCAAGCCTTAAGAGGATCTAGTAGAGAAATATTACAAGCATGAATTAATACTTTGTTAAAACTTGAAGAATCAAGACAAAAGTGAAAAGATAGATTCAACCAACATCATAAGACTTAGTCTTAAAGTGGGATCATCCACATGATGAGAAGGGAAAACTCATGAAATTTCAACATCTATGGATTGGCCCCTATCTTATTGCTGAGAAGCTTGGCCCTTGAACTTACAAACTGCAATATTTACAAGTACAGGAAGAATGGATTTTTGTAAACGGCCTTGTTCTCAAACAATACTTTACCTAGGATCTTGGAGCATGTTGTACATAAATAAAACTCTTCCTTTCCTTTCTTGATTTTTTCTAGTTTGTTTTTCTCTTTTTGGTTCATCTTGATTCATAGTTTTGTTTGTTGTTTTCTTATAATAAACCAACTCAATATTTGACGCTTGGAAGTATAGGAATCTGAATAATCTCAAATATCTTTGAAAATCAGGAATTATTTATAGGAAGGAGTGTATGGTAAAGTTTGATCAATATGAGAATCTTTAATTATTGTCATATTATAGAAAGGGAATCCAGTTTCAAGCCCACATTTGAGTCGTTATAAACCTTGTAAAATAACTAAGACTCATGAGGTCTGGAATACTCCCTTGGGGCTCCATCCATTCTCGCATTAATATCAAGTTTCAAGGAGCCTACCATGCAAGACTCACAGAAAGGAAGCAGCTCTGACGAATGTATAGCATTCAAAATGATCCCATGCTACAAATTAAAAGCCAACAGGCTTATATTAAAGAGTCAAACTTTCTAGATATGTAGTCACCATAAAAGAAATGATGTTGAAGGAATAAACCTTCTAATCAAAAGGGTTTCCTAAACAACAAATATCATAAATGTTCTTCTTCGTCTGTGAGCATGATGAGCAAACAAATTTATCACTCACCCAAAAGGACATTATGGATGGAAGAACCCATACCAAATTATAAAAAGAAGGAAATCAAGGAAGCATCAAAAGTAGTGCTTATAGCATGGGAATGAGGAACAAACGAATACATATGTCCAACTTTGTGACAATCCTGTGGAGTCATATCGGGTGGAAACTAAATAAAGAGGTAAAATGAATTTCATATTTTGGCCCCAGGAGAGTTATCAAGACCCCTAGTCATGGTTACGCTACTCCTAAAAAAGTGATGTCTAATGTGATGTATGAAATTTATATCCCTAGATAATTCTAGTCTTTTAAAGAGTCTCGGGGAATATATTGAAGAAATTGTTGCATATTCAGAATCTAGTACCATGTACCAGTCTTGTTTTCCAAATATAGATTTTTTCAGAGATCTGTGTTCACTAGCCAGTTGCGAATTATTGTTGCTGCAACTGCTTCCGCAAAAAATTTGGTATTTTAGGGCCCCTCCTTCTATTTTGTTTGAAAGCATACTTAGACTAGTTTTCTAACTCAAATATGTCCATCCTGAACACTTAGTTTTTATAAATGTTTGAGAAAAAGAAGTTTTTTGGGCTAAGTAAAACTCACTTTTCCTTCCGATGTATCATAGTAACTTGGTCAGTTTCTTCGACATGTTAGAGAGACTTGTCCATTTTTTTCGAAACGGTTGACGGGATAAGTTCAAGTTTATTCTCGAGTCGTTTCGGGGGAACTCGGAATTTTCCTTCGAAATGGTCAGAAGAAACTAGATAGTTACCGTCCCAACAGTCAGAGGGAACTCGGGAAAACGTGTCGATACGGTCACATGGAAAGTAAAATTTCCAAATCAACTGAACGTCGACAGAGTCTATTGGGAGCAATAGACAAGTGTCGCCGAAACGGCTGGAAGGGACTTGGGATTTTTCTTCGAAACGCCCGCAAATTGAAAAAGAAGAGAAACACTTAAATCTCGTTGAAAAGGTCGCGTGACCCGACTTAGAAGAAAAGTGACAAGGGCGCCGATACAGTTGGTGTAACTTGATGTTTTTTATCAATATGGTCCAAGTGACTTGGGAATTATCATCGATAATGTCAGAGTCACTATTTTATTCATAGTGATTGACAGCATTTCACGCCAAACAATGTTTTCGCCAACAACCGCATTTAAATGCCCAACCACCATATTTAGGAGCCATCAACCACATTTATGACTTAATTCTTTCATTTTTCTATATGTATGGCTAAGTTATATTTGTTTTAAACACAAAAACGATTTTTAACCCAACATCCAATCGTGAAAAGACATTTGCAGCCCGTATACCTAGTCACAGTCCACGACCATGGAATGCTTGACAAGTATGCACCTTATCTCTTTGATTCATTTGGTTTTCAAAGTTCAAACTTTTTATATGTGGTGGTAATATGGTAGATGTACTGTAGTTTTAAAAAATAAAATCCAGTTAGGGTTATCCCCGCCTTTCCCTATTCGTATGTAACTTATGTATTTGGAACAAGGATGATTTTAGGGGCGAATTTTAGCCGAGTGGGCTATTTTTCTATGTTTTTCTCCCAAAAAACATTCGCCATTTTGCATTTTTTGAAGCCCTGTTTCGCCCAATTTTGATGGGGTAAAATTTTTCACCCTAAAAATTGCCAAATTATTATATAAAGGATATAAACTCCTTGGAAATTAAAATATTTTTTGAAAAATATCACCAAACATTTTATAGTTGGCATTTTAAGAATTGGTAATATTCGCCAACATTTATACACTTTTAAATAAGTATGGTTCCTTAAAATCATCCCTGATTTGGAATAAGCATGCCAGTGACGTTGTTACCAAGATATAAATTTATATTTTATTCAATTTTCACGGGACAAAGTCACTTTGGTTTATGTCGGGTCATGCTTCACTGTACAACTAGTTACACACCAAGGCGGATAGAGCACGAGCACCATTAAGGGCATAGGTTTTTTAAACTGATCACTAAGAGACATTACACCCATAGTGTTTTAGTTCATCCCTCCTTGAGGTTTTTCTCATGGATTTTATTCTTCCCTCCGCCATTGAGTAACCTATGGTTAAAACAACTCATGGGGAAACCAATTACTCATTTAAACCCGGTCTGGTCGTTTCGAGTTTGAGAGTAGCCTTGATGGGAACCCTTTTCGAAGGATATTTTGACTGTTTTCCCCTTTCCATAAGAAATCCTCAATTTCTACACTTTCTTCTTTTGCTCCTTATTTTGGGTTAACCAAAGTCACATTTTTCCATGATATTTTAAAACACGATTCGAAAGATTAAAATGAATAACCTTTTGAGTATGCTGGGAGAAGTTGTGTTTTTTGAGCTACCACTAGGGTTGGTTAAATTTCTAATTTTAATGATATCATGAATTTTTCCACTTAAAATTCATATATATATTTTTGGGCAGAAAACAGTGGTGAGGAGAAAAGAGAATATTTTCTAGGGGATTTAGTTGCAAAACCAAAAGTCACCCGTGTGGAGAGAGATTTTTCCCTCATCTTCAAGCCATCTTTTACCGGACTACGGACCACCTGGATGAGAACCAACCCACTTCAGAAATGACATTTTTTTCCTTCCATCTCGATACCAGGTCTCGTTTTCATCTCCCTTTTCAGATCCATCAGGTTCAAGAGTCATTATTCATACTCCACAAAGTTTGCATACCACCACTTGTCTTGGAACTTGGGCGAGTGAGAAAAACTAATGAAATGTTTATTCTCATTGTTCTTCTTTAAAAGGTAATAATGGTAGGTCAAAATTAGAAGAATTCATTAGACAAAACTGCATTGTAATTACTTATATATTTTTCTATACTTTCATACAATGATGCATTTTTTCTCACATAAAATGATTGGTATTGATCTCCTTGGTTATTTAAATCAACTGTGGTATTATAGTTCAACTTACTTCTCATTATGCTCATGTCCATATATCATAGGTTCTATTTTCGCCAAGCGGGATTACTAAGAAGAGTGTGGAAACAGACTTTGAAACAAAGAATTGATGCAATGATTAAGAAAGGTAGAAAGAAGAAGGAAAAGGAAAGTGGGGCAGATCATATTGTGAAATCATCTTAGGCACCAGGGCATATACTAAATTCAAAGACACAAAGGAAATCGTAGGAATCGCTCCCAAATTCAAATGGGGAGAGATTTATCAGATGATTAGAGACCTGAAAATCCCAGATGCTAGTATTGAACAGATAGTCTTATATCAGAACATAAAATGATCATGCATTACCAAAGCTTCCACGCGCCCAGAGATTTTTCTGTGTCCATAGGTTATTGGATGGATTTTACCTCAAATGGATTCCTCTTCGAGGATTATTTCTGATGTCAAAGGGGAGGCCTTTTATTCATTTAATCCAGCCTACATAAAAATGGCTTACAAGTTACCTCCACCAGAGGTCATGATGACCAAGGATTGGATAAAAGGGATAAACATGGATCCCTTGGAGTATGCAAAGAAGATGGTGGCCAGGGAAACAATTGCGACATAAGGAAAGTGGGAAGTATGAATCTTAGAGCCTAAGGACCCCATTCAGATCATAGCCTTGTTGCTGAATAGGATTTTTGGCTGAGATGATGGAACCATTTACAAACTAAATTGGTTTCCTATGATCTACTAAATAGCCTTTGAAGGCATGGTATTCAATTGGGTAGATATCCTCTATGATAGCCTATCATCATGTGTAGTGGCCACATAGGGAGGTTTGACTCAGAGGAGGGTCAAATTCTACATGTTTTCTTACCTCATTGACTTCATTTTGAGTACACACCCATTTTCTAAGCTAGGGTGCATCTGCAACCAGACCGAGACTCCCGCAACATACCAAATTCTATGGGCCCATAAATACGCAGGCTATTACAAACCTATATGTGAAGAGTTCATTATTCCCCTTTAGTTACTAATATTCTTAAAGGAACCAAACTTCCTATCCGACAATGCAATGGAAGTCCTAAGCGAGTATGGAGATTATTATTTCTCACAAGAGGTCACCTACATTAGGATGTATGGATGTCCCAGAGCTGTGTCCCTTGTGCCAAGATACGCCACAAATTTTGTGGTCCACAAAGAGGCTGTTAGGAAAGTATTCTTGAATGGGGTTGGAAGTTTCCTACATGAAATGAAGAAAGCAACTTTTCCCCCACTACCTTTCTGCATAGGATGATATAAATTATCCAAGGTAAAAGGAGTCGATGACTTTGTAAAGGAGATAGAAAGTTTTCATTTTGGAGAAAAAAGTTTCCAAAGAAATGACAACAGAGGAAAGGTCATTGAACATTGCGCGGTCATGAAAATACACTATGAATACTCAGAAATCTTCAAAAGATCGAAGAAGTATTAAGAAGATCTAATAATTTGACCAAGTTAAGAAAGCGCTTTTCTAAGAAAAGTGGTGCTAACGGGAGCAAAGATGGTAGCACTACAACAGAGATGAATCTGTAGAAACAGAAAGAATAGGCCTTAAGGTTGCAACAAGTAGAGACTGAGAAAAAACTAAAAGAAGAAGTTGAGAAGAGGCAAGCAGAAGAAGCCCTAAGGAAACAGGAAGAGGAAAGGATAAGGAAAGAAAATGAAGAGAGAGCATGAAAAGAATCTAAGGAAGCAACGAAAGAGCTCAGACAAAAGGAAGATGAAGACATGATCAGGGAGACTCTAGACCAAGAGGCATCCCAGAATATTCCAATGGACCTAAACCCTCCTTCCTCATCAAGTGGAAAAATGATCGTTGGTCACATTCCTTTTGGGGAGCTAGGGCTCACCCTATTCTCCCCATTAAAGCATCAGACTATGGCCCGCCTACATACTATAATCTTTGAAAAATCAAGGAATACCATCACAAGGAGGTCAAGAAAAAGGTTGAAGATGGGCACACAAGCTCACGTACTCACCGTCACCGAGACTAATATAATGGAGTGTACCCATAAGGACCCAAAATCCATGACCTCGGTGAACATAGCTACTACACAAGACAACGTTGACAATGTTGATCAGTTGATAGATGATGTGGATCATAACAAAGAAAAAATGCTTAAGCTAAAGGATAATCTGGTAAAGATACGAGGAGAAGGTATAGATTTAAAAAGGAAGTATGATGCCATCCTCTCCGAAAAATAAATACTCCTAAGCGAATACCAGATTCTGTAGATGGAAAAGGATGCACTAAATGTGAAATTAGTAATCATAGAGGGAGAAAAGAACGAATTCGATGTCCGAATATCTCAACTGGAGTCAAGAGAGTCCACGATAAACCAAAAGGTTGAAGAGTTGAAAACTCGGGTAGAAGAGTTGGTAAAGTAGAAGGAATCTTTGGAGAATCAACTGAAGCTAGCTGACAAGAAAAGGAAAGACATCACTCCTTTTTGTCAGCA
The DNA here is from genome assembly GCA_001517045.1 of Pseudotsuga menziesii. Classification (NCBI taxonomy): domain Eukaryota; kingdom Viridiplantae; phylum Streptophyta; class Pinopsida; order Pinales; family Pinaceae; genus Pseudotsuga; species Pseudotsuga menziesii. The sequence goes on from LPNX010708586.1 coordinate 11,023, forward strand.
AGCTTGCAGAATTCATAAACAGATACATCAGGCTTAGGTAACTCTCACAGTGGATATCTACAAAATGAGGTTGATGATGATGACATTAAGGGTGATTACGGAAGAATCACTGAATTTTAGAAAAGGACTGATCGAGGTCGGACAAAAGGTCAAAATCCAATTGACCTAGATGGACGCAAATTCAGATTTTCTTAAGCATCTGCCACAAAAGATGATAGAAGGAATAAAATCAGAAATTGCACTTCTAGAGTTTTGTAGGAAATCTGCTCGGAGGTTAAGTAGCGATATTTATAAAACAGTGGAAAAATGCGAGGGATTTTATAAAAAGATAGATAAAATCCATGAAAAGTGCCATATTCCTTTGGTTCTGAAGATCACCGACCTCCCAGGAAAATACCAACATATGGCACATTTGTAGGACAGATTACAAGAAGACATAAAATACATCAAAAAAGTAGAATCTTTCAATGAAGAAGATATTAACCAATGGGTTGGGAAGGATTCTTCCAACACTTACCTCTTAGAAGACATGTGCAATGCCGCAACGGAAGAAGTGACACACATAGAAACACAATAGTCAATACATGAAGTGACCGTGCAGGTACTGGAGCCAATAAATTCAAAACCATTGTTGAAGAGGCTAACACATGGGGAGCATATGTTTCTAGCATGGAAGGGCCCACTTGAAATATTGTCTTTTATAGAATTTTTTGCATATTCCTATGTAAAGCACTAGATGCCGAATTTTGGAGTCCCTAGGGTTAGGGTAAACGAAAGGTCACTAGATGATGAATTTTGATTGTAATATAAATAGATATGGGAAGTAGATAGAGTGTACTATTGCTAGCATAAAGAAGGGTTGGACTATTTTGTAAGATAACTGATTTTTCTACTAATAAGAAATACCTATTTGCTGGGAAAGGCCTGCACATAAATTTTCTTGGAATTTGTGGAATTACTTCTTGTTTCCATACAATATACTATGAGATCATTCTAACTTTTCTGAATTAATTCTTTGGTTATGAATGACTTTTCTTTCTACATAAATATCTGTATATGAAATGAGTAATGGATGGTTTATTATATTAGAGCTTTCTTTGGTATTATTTCTATTGTCAATGTGCATATTATATTGAAACAACTATCCGTGAAATTGGTATGAATAGTTACAGTACATTTCTCTAATTTTAAATATGCTCCCTACAGGGATAGGGTAAACTAGAATAGGATATATTAGCTTGGTCTTAGATTTAAAAGATAATAGATAAAGCAGGAACGATAAGACGAGAGGTAAGAACCTACACATCACTTGTGGGTTTTCTATTTATCGATTATATGCACTTATATTAGGAATTTGAATTTCATCTTTTAATTAAAGAAAACAACTTAAATGGTGAATTGAGTCATAACCGATAAAAAAATTATAAATAAATCAATCTGCGGTAGTAAGACCGTTAATCGTATGGATTCCCCACACGAAACGGTGGACTGTCTAATTGGAATCGATTACCGGGGATAATCCCTACTGTTGGTGCTTCGAAATTTATTGGCATCAACAATTCGGATAGAGGAAGTAGGAGTTAAACTAGTAGAATCTGGACAATACCCTACCATTAGGGCGGCCTTGGGGATCTGACGTGTCTCTCATCTTGTTTCCAATGAGTATCATAACATGGAATATACATGGGCTTCATAGCCTTAGAAGACAAGAATTATGAAGAGGAAGATTTCCAAGGAGAAACCAGTGGTGATTTTTCTTCAAGAGACCAAATGTTATGAACAACGCCTATTAGAGTTATTTAGAAAGGTTTGGAGGAATAGTGAGGGCATCAATATTGATGCGGTTGGAGTTGCAGTGGTAGAGGCCGAAGGAATAGAAGGTTAAAGCATGTATAAGTTCCAAAATAATATTAAATCTATCAAAGGTAAGATAAAGAAATGGAACAAAGAAGAATTTGGAAACATATTCAAAGAAAAGGCCCTCCTGGAAGGAAATTTGGAACGCCTTCAAAAATAGGGGATGGAAGGATTCTCTCCTGAAATCCATGAGGAGGAGAGGAGACTCATGGCTCAGCTGTAGGAAAGGGAAAAAAAAGAGGAGTTTCTATGGAAACATAAGTCGAGGATTAAATGGCTTCAAAACATAAAATTTCTCCACCAATATGCCATCCAACATCAAAATTGCAACCGCATCCTCAGACTGAAAAAGGAGAATGGTGAGTGGGAGGAAAGAAGGGAAGACACTGAGGGAGAACTAACACAAATTTTCTAGACAATCTTGGAGGAACCTCCCCAAGATAGAAGTGACACAGTCTACTAGATAAACAGGAACAGCCCCCACATAATCAAGGAAGCCCATACTGATCTACTAATGTGTCGAATCCTTATGAATGAAGTTGAAGAAGAAGTGGGACAAATGGAGATAGGTATGACCCTTGGTCCTAACAGTTTCACAGTTAATTTCTTCCACATCTTCTGGGAGTTATTCAAGGATGAGATTTGGCAAATTATTGAAGAGTCAACACATCCTCCCCTGTTGAAATATTGTAACTTCGAAGAATATTCTATATGTATTTCTTTGTGGTCCCCGATGGTCCTACCGAGAGAACCACTTGTATTACTTTGTACCCCGATGCGGGCCTAATTGGAAGAACTAATAAGAGTCATGAGGCAGTCCCCTCTAATTGTAAAGGTGGGTCATTAGCACCCCAGTGTGGTTACTTGAGCCTACATGTGTAACTCGAGCCTACATGATTAACTCGAGCCTACATGGCAGATGAGTTAACTTAAGTGAACGGATGAATATAAATAGAGGTGTAGTGCTCCTCATTTGGAACACACACTCTCACTTGTGTAGCGCATTAGTGGAGAAGAGAAGTAGCTGGAGAAGGAGGAGGATCAGGCTTTGATCTCCTTGTTGATTCTATCTTTTATCTTTTATCTTTTTGGGGCATCTATATTGAGGAAGCTTTTGCTGGGTTTTTCCCTTTAGGGTTTTCCCAGGATAAATCTTTGTGTTCATTTTGTATCGTTGTGCTTGTCTATCTTTCAGTGATCCTGTTTATATGCTTTTGTTATGAAAATGAAATGAAGTACTGACGTCTTAGCTAAGCATATGAAAATTCAACATCCCCACCCTCAATGCAACATTTTTATCCCTCATCCCTAAATCGGGGGAGGCTATTTGTCCTGATTAGTTCCAAATGATTTCCTTATGCAATGTCACCTATAAGATAATAACAAAAGTCATTGCCAATTGCCAAAATCTAATCCTTCCCTACATTGTTTCCCTAGAACAATATGTTTTTATTGGAGGGCTTCAAATTATGGATGGAATTATCCTAACCCGTGAAATTTTTTGTTCCCTTAAATCCACACAGACCCCTGGAATGATGGTAAAGGGATATAGCCAAATATTATGACAAATTGAATTGGCAGTTTATGTGTGAGGTCCTCGGGGCATTTGGTTTTTGGGATGAATAGATTCAATGGATAATGAAATTTGTCTCCTTGCCTTTTTTCTCTATCATCATCAATAAAGTCCCATCGAGCCTTATTCGTCCCATGAAGGGAATATGACAAGGATATCCTTCATCCCATTTCCTCTTCATTATCATGGTGGAGGGATTGGGTAGGATCATCAAAGCCAAGCACATGGAAAAAAGTATTCAAGGAATCAAACTGCATCCTAGGGAAAAATCTCAAACTCATGAAAATTTTGTGGATGGCACAATGGTGATGGGTCATCCTTCGATGCAGGAAGCCAGGACCATTAAAAGCGTCTTGCAAGAATTCGTGGTGGCCTCTAGTCTAGAAATCAATGAGTGCTAATCTCAATTTTTTTTCTTCCATAACCCCCAAATTGCAAGATTCAACATCTGCGGGATTCTGGGCTTTCATGATATCTCCCTTCCATCCACATATTTGGGCGCCCCCTTAATGGATTCGGGATTTTGGAAGGGTACGTGGTATGAGCTTCTTGAAAAAACGAGGAAGAAATTGGCTAGATGGACCTATCGTCCTTTAAATAGGGAAAAAGGTCTTGTATTGGTTAAGTCTGTCCTTCAGGCTATTCCCATTTACCTATTTTCTAGCATGGCAGCTCCAAAATCTATTCTAAAGGAAACATTAAACATCCAGTGTTGTTTCCTTTGGAGTGGAAGCACTGATTGGAGGAAATAGGCCTTGAGTCAATTGGGATACAGTTTGTAAACCAAAAACTCATAGGTGAATTGGTTTACAGGACCCTCTTCGGAAGAATTTGGTTATCGAGGAGAAGATTTGGTGGTGGTGCATTGTGCATGAAGTAGAGCCATGGGTAAATTATCAAACTGCAAGTTCACTAAAGGTTGGGAGAAACATGAGCTCGTTCGTTTTGATGAAGAAAAGTGGTGTTCTCACATTTGGAATTAGGATTAGAAGGGTTGAAGCTTAATCCATGAAAACGGTTTTTGAGAGATTAGAAAGAGTGGCTCGACGTTTTTTTGGGAGGATGCATGGCAAAAAATTTCGAAGATGGATGAAACCATGGACACCTTGCATTTAATTTAGACTTGGAAAGGGCATCCATTAGCTAGAGTTAGTGACTTCTGGGAGAAAGGGGAGGATTCATGAGTTTTAGGAGATGGCTTCCAAGCATTGTTTGGGAATAGTTCAGGAATGAGGATGAAGCCCTAAGGATCCTAGAATCTCTTCAGGACCGACACATCCACATACAAAATGGGAAAGGCAAATTAAGATAGGGAATGACCCCTCGGGGCACCTTTTCCATCCAAGAATCTTATAAAATTGTAGGAGGATTTACCTGGGACCCAAACACCCTTCATGGAATAACCTTTGGAAAACCGACTTATGGACCAAAATGTCAATTTTCGTGTGGTTACTATTAAGAAGAATAATTTTAACTGGAGAAAATATGAAAAAAGAGGGCTTTATGGAACTTACCAATGTTGTTTATGAAAAATATATGTGAAAAATATTGACCATTTGTTGGACAAATGCTCATTCCCCATATTTCTTTGGGACAAGGGTGTGATGGATTTTCATCATTCCAACAGAATCAGGGGAAGACCAGATCTCACCCTGCAACATTGGCCAAATGACCCATTATCAAATGTGATTCTCAACCAAATTTGCAATATTTACCCCATATTTGTAGTTTGGGGGACCTGGAAAGAGCACAAACAATAGATCTTTAGGGATACATTGTAAAATGAAACCCAAGTTTGGGAAACCATCCAGCCTGTCGTTCTGGAAACCATCCGTCTTGGGTCCTAGGGTGATGCGGACTAGAAATATCAAGGAATGGAAAATCTCATCCTGATAAATTGGGGGATCAACAAGCCGAAGAAAATTTTGGGACTCCCCAAGATTCCCCCCCTAGCCATCTTATCCCAGACCCATTGGGTCCCTCCTCTACCTTGGTGCTTTAAGATGAATTTCGATGGAGCCAACAAGGGTAATCCAGGGCAGTCTGGTTTTGGTGGGGTTATTTAGGATCATTAGGGGCACATGAAGTCTTATTTTTTGGGGGAAATGGACATGATACCAATAATGTTGCGGAATTGGAGGGCCTTATACATGGTTTAGACCTTGCTCATCACCTTAACTGGATTCTTTTGGTAGTGGAAGGAGACTTGTAGGTGGTTATTCATATGGTAGAGTGAATTCACAAAGGGATATCCCACTCTAAGGTATCGACTAGTTATCGGTTGGAGTACAGGTTGGAGAAGGTGGAAGAGCTAGTTAGTACGATGAGAGTCTTATCCTTCATCCACATGTGATGTAATGGAAACAAGGTGGAAGATAGCCTTTCCAACATAGGTACGTAGGATTTACATGTGTGCGTCATATAGGTTTGGGAGGACCTACTGGATAAGACACTGGGGTTGGTATGTGTAATATCTCAAAAATCCCAAGCAATTTTTTGTTGTTGTAAATATTTAGATGTGTACTCGTAACTTTCATTTTTAATAGATTTATCGTTATAAGCCCCTTTACAACTTAGTTTGATATTGGAGGAATAGAACTCACGATCATGCTTATAAATTGTTTTATAAGGAATTAATAGTCAATCTTTCTCTATGGCATTGCACCTTTGTTTGTAAATGTTTTCATCTTTAACCTATGTATGTTATATAGCATGATTCCTAATTTTTTTTGACACGAAGGAACATTATAGTTGTATAGCATAATTGATATATCATAAGTCAATATTTCTTAATTAGCATATATGTTAGCATCGGAGTTAATATTTTATAAGCATTCCTATGGCATTATACCTAGGGTTGTTGGCTTACTTAGCACCCTGCTAATGCATAATTGTTCCATGTGCAGAGATATGACACCATTTGGACACCATTTTTATTAAATCCTGATCCAGTAATTATTTTATGCATAGTCATGGATATGGTTCGAGTGTTAATATAACTTATTGTTGGGATGGAGCCCTAGTAGGCCCTCTTAATGAGAATCAAGGTCAAGACTTTGGTTCTGACAAATACCATGGTGACTTTCATTTATTTCATAACCAATACGTTGTTTTGATGGTGACTTTATGGCACTTCCAACAAGTTTGCACTGCTCCATGTGATTACATTAACTTACCCCAACCACCACCATAGTGGGGACACATGTTTAACATGTAGGTTGGCTTCTAAGATGGACACTGTATTTAATTTTGGTACTTTCTCATTATTGCAATAGGGTTTTCCCCATTTTCACCTAATATCACGTTTGCAAAGCTCATTGTTGAGTTGGGGTTTTGGATCTACCAGACTAGACATCAACCCTTGTTGCTTTGATTCATAGTGATCAGTTGGAAGCCCTAAACTATATGGTGGTTGAGTGTTTTTTGAGGGTGTACCATGAATGGGCAGTGGCCTCACTCCTTCATAACTTGACTTTCCTGTTCACTCCGCGTTTTTCCTGTTAGTATTTTTTGGTTACTACTGCACAACTGTGTTCCTCTTTTATAGATAGCTCTAGATACGATGACAGGAGTGTTGATCTCCAATATGGCTTTGATCAACCATAGTAAGGGAAGAACGTGTTTATTTTTTTATTTATAGTTTTAATTTGTAGCATTGTTTACTTCTTACAGTTAATAAAATCAATTCTTTGCAAAATTTGTGTTCTAAACATTACACATCTTAGTGAATGAACCGGTTTCTTAGTGGGAGGTTTTTGGCTTCTACTCTCTCTGATAAGCACCAAAACTGGTCTCATTCCAAGGAATTTGTGAGAGTTAAAGGGATATGATCTATGGGAGGTTAAGCATATCGATTTTGATTTGTCTTGAGTTATATCTACACCATTTTTGGGTTATGTTTCTCAGTTGGCCATAAGACGTTATTGCTCAACATTTTTGGTTTCCTGTAATTTTCCTTACAGACTACGGATGGTTGAGGGTTATATGGCATTATTGTTCAGTGTAGAGAATTTTTGAATATATTCGTATGAGTCTTTTGAATGTGAGGGTTCATTCGCTTAGGGTTTTAAACTTTACTATTGATGATGTGTTATGAATGGAATTAATGCAATATGCATATATTATGTGATTAATAATAATAATAATAATCTATTTTTAAGGTCACCGCCAAGCGAGATACCAAACTGGTGTATGAGACCCCCTTGTTTATGGGACAAGGGACCCACCTCTGCGCAGCGATTTAACTGCTAAAGTCTACAGAGGTGTACATACACTACCCCCCTCTGGATTTGAACCCATGACCTCCTAAGAGGAAACACATGCTCTTAACCATTAGGCCCACTCATGCTGATTCTACGCTCGACGTGGTTAATAGTTCTGTATGTGATTATTCTATGCTCGGCGTGGTTAATAGTTCTATATGTTTGTGTTTTTGTGTTCAATACAAAGTTAAGAGGAAATATATAAAAATGCATTGTTATTTATAATCTGCGTTAATGTTTATTCTGTATTCAGAGAGGTTGATAGACCTAAATGTTTGTATCTTACAATCGTTATAGGGTTACGGAATATTATAAAGTTACAATATTTTTTATTTATAAATTGCAGACCGAATTCTCCATGGCCTTATAGGAGACTTGTTTTGGGACATTACTGCTCATGAATTTCTGACTTGATATATATATATTGGTATGCATCCTATTTTGTTTAAAATAAGAATGCAAGCTTTCTATTGTCGAGTTATTCCTTAGCCTATTTAGGTCGCAGATACTCTATTATTTAATTATCCTATGTGTTTTGAATGAAGGAAGATGAGTTTTATTAGTTTTGTGTGGTTTATAACTTCTATGCATCGACTTTTTTTTTCATCTCTCTCTATTACATACAACATGTATGGAACTAGGTTTAAGTTTGTATTTCTATATCATTATAGACAAATATACTAATTACAAGGGTTATTAGAACTTATTAGGTTTTTGTCTTTATCTTAACCTAATAGAATCCTACACCAAGAAATTTTCTTCTTGCAAATCCATATAGGAATATTATCAACTATTTTTTTTGACAAAGCACACCAAGTGAAACAATATATATATATATATATATACACCAAGTG
>LPNX010708586.1:19649-78063 GCA_001517045.1 Pseudotsuga menziesii
GAATAAAACTAGTAACTAAATCTTAACCAGTGTTTTAACATGAAAGGAATATAATATGAAGAAGTTGTTTAGATAATTGAAGTTAATCAAAATAATAAAAATATCAAATCCTAACTATAATTACAACAGAGATAAACAAAATCTTTTTCTTAGAAACACTAATTTACAAAGGAATTTCCTCGCCAATAAAAAATGTTAATGTAAGAGTGTCAAAACCCTAGCAATGTTATAACATAAAGGAATTAAAATATTTTCTTGCATTCCAAGCAAACTATTTAATAGAAAGGTTTAATATACCTGAACTAAATATTCATGAAAATCCTTTTCTTCAAAACTAAATAACTCAGTCTAAAAGTTAGGGTAAGATACATTAAAATAAACCGATTAAAAAAATATATATATATCTCAAAACCTTCAAGCAACTTGGTATGGGACTCCCTACTTCCACCCTATCATAGATATCTGTAATTGTTCATAGTCTTTCAACCCTTGGAGACATCACCCCCAAGCTGAACCAAGCTTACTAGTAATCTAGACTTAGGGTTGTTTTATGTGAAGTTCTCGTTCTTAGATAGATTCTACCAGTAGGTTCCATTTACTCAACATTTTGGATTTCCTTGAACTTTGCAAAAGCTTCATTTTTAAGAAATTCTCCCTTTCTAGGACACACAACTGGAGTAAAATGACTCTGAGTACTCAGATAGAAATCTAGGCCATACCTTTTGAGGCAAGTAGGTAGCTCTGCCTTTGCAAGCTCCTCCGTATACTATTCATTCTTATCTTCTCATTATATTTTTAAAAGATGGATTGCTCTTTGTTTGTAGTTCAAAAATTATGATCAGAGAAGAAATTCAAAGGACATAATAAAAATTGTTATTTTCTATCAAAAAATGATCATAGAGAGCCTCAATGAGGAGTCAGTCCATAGAATAAAAAGAAGTTCTAGGATTAGGAAGCACTTAGGGATTTTCTTTTATTTCCTCACAATTATGTAAATTCTTAATTATCAATATCTTATTTATATTTTCTCTTTCTAAAATTTAATTACTCTCATAAGTCTTAAACCCCTAGTAAGCTTTGTCCCCTTTTTAAACTAGTTGTCCCATATCAAGTTGCTACAAGTATTAAAATAAAATGTCACTTTCCTTATATAAATTATGATAGTTCATGATGCCTTGCATCACTCATAGTTTCAAACCTATGACTTAACCAAAACATAGTTTATATACACAGTATGTTTAGGGGAAAACTTTTAGGATGTCACAGTATGCCAGCAACAGGTGCTCAATGAAAAAGGTGGATAGGAGGATTTGGACACGTGGAATCCTGAGTCATCCTTTGATCAAGCCACTTTTCTGTTGTCCTGCTAGTACGATGATCAAGGGAATTGGGTGGATGGGACTACCCCCTTCAAATAGAATGGTGGGTTTCTCGTGCGATGTTATTTCCCTGATGCGATTCGTAGGATGAGCTTTCAATTTGGGGGGTGGCGGATCTCAGCCTTCGAGGAAAGTATTTATGGATAGAAAGGACTAGAGGACTGTTGAGCTCAATCGATGTAAACCTGCAATCATTATGGAAAGTGGGTAGCCTCTTTATATCCTCAACTATCTGGCATCCATGTAGTTGTGTGGTAATATTTTCTTACTTTTGATTCAAAGGTGGTGGTTTTTAATGGATTCTCCTCTGCGTATTAGTCGTGATATGGAGTTGGGGAAGTCCACGGCCAGGGATAGCAAGGGTAAGACAGTTAGGAGGTCCCGGTGAGGCCATTCCCTAGTCGTCTGTAGGCACATTACAATGGATTAGAAGAAATACTCATGGGAGGGAAAGTTGTTTTAGTTGGGTCTTCCTCCAGAGGTTCAAGAGCTGCTTACTGTTATTGAAGCTCACCTTTGGAAGCAATTGGAAGAGGGGGTGCCCCATTCTGAAAGAAAGGGGATCAAATATTCGGTAATGGACCTAGGGAATAATGCGGCTCTCCTTGGGATTTATGAGAGGACAATGGCTCTCTTCTGGGTTATGAAGAACCTCATGGGGCACGTTTTCTGGGAGCATTTGGAGAAAGAAGAAGGAGACGCCACACCAGTCCAATGTTGGAAATAGAACCAATTGGATACTAGGCCCCTGAATGCTAAGATGGAGGCACTTGAGATTTTCCTGCATGCTATTTCGTTTGGGTGCCCAAGCGGTGCATCGTCGGTCCCTGAGGGGGATGTCTTTTGTCATTTGGTGGGGCATTGCAGCTTCTAAGGTTGGCCCTGGGTTTTCAGAAAGCTTCTTGGTCTAAGGTATTCTTGGCTTGTTTATTTGTTCTAGGTTTCTTTTTCTTTCTTCTCACTCGTATTTGGGTAATGAGGTTATGGATTTACACTATGAGGGATATTAAGTAAATATGTATTAGGTTCTTTTTTATAAGGGATGATTTTAGGAGATCGAAGACTTTGCTTGTCTTGTGGTGGTCTATGTTGGAATCTATCATTTAATAGTTGTTTATAGTGTGTATCTCTTTTTTATGTTAATATAATAGTTTCTTACTTAAAAAAATTGTTTAATTATAAGAGAAGCATATTTAATCTAGAAAAAAATCAATATAAAATAAAACAAAATACTATGAAATAAAGTTTTAAAAATAAAAATAAAAATATTTAGTTATAAGAGAAGTATATTTAATCTAAATAAAACTACAATATGAAATAAACAAAATACTATAAAATAAAGTTTTATGAAGATTTCCTTTAGTTATAAAATCATATATACAAATACTTTAAGTTATCACATCACATTTAATATAATAATTTAGATAATTAAAAAAACTAAATAAATACATATATCCTTACAACATGTTTATAATGGTAAAAAGAAGCTTATTTAATCCAAAGTAAAATACAATATGTTTTTTTTTGCTATACCATCATATCACATTTAATATAATAATTTAGATAATTAAAAAATTAAATAAATACATACATATATGCTTACAACATGTTTATAATTGTAAAAAAAAAAAAAATTAATCCAAAGTAAAATACAGTATAATTTCTTATCTATACAATCATATGTATTTCGTATAAATACATATAGTTATCAAGTCAAAACCACAATATTTTCTTTGCAGATTAAAGAAAATTAAAACCTTAAAATATTTATTAAATTTAAAATTAAAATATAAATATATAATAAAATAAAAATAAAAAAGTATTTAAATTAATAAGGAAAATATTAAATAAATTCCCAAACACTTAACCTTATAATAATCTTATAATATTATCGATCGAGGTAATGGAAAGATGCCATTCCTGGGATGAGCGAATTTGCTTTGCATTTGTTGAATTACACGTAGAAAGCATCAGGGACGGTATAAAGCAGCAGGGACGGTGGATTCAGTCAAAATATTAAGGCTCGTTCAAATGTAAAGAATCGTTCTCTTTTTATCGATCGATAAATTTATGAAAGCCCATGGTCAACATGCTGGCAAAAAGTGGTCAAAAGTATTCGAGAGCAAAAGTTGCGTACCTACTTTTTAAAGGGAGATCATATCATATTCACAGACAAATCATTTGGTTTATGATGATATGAAAATCTGATTTTCGGATATCAAAATACGTTCAAGATGTATAGAATTTAGACATCCCATATGTAATAATATTTAAAAAATAGGTTGAACAAGTCAAGTATTCTTTGTTTTTTCTATTGTTTTGTTTTAGGTATCCAATATTGAAGAAGAGGAGTCCGAGATGTTCCCGGGATATCAAGGTATATCTCATTTAAAAATAGGCGATTGGTCAATTCAGCATGGGTTTAGATATTATTAGCTTAAAAATAAAGCATCGTAGGCTTATTTTAAAATTTTGAATATTCAAATATCTAACAGATTTCAAATTATTAAACTTTTACTCGTTTTATTATATTTAATGTTACATTTCATTTATATTAAAATATTAACCTTTACGTAATTCTTTTATATATATATATATATATAAAGGTATTGAATAAGTATTTGATAATTGTGAGATATTTCTTATATTACTTTTGTGGTATTGAATAAGTATTTAACAATTGTGACATATAACTCATTAGATCTTATCAGCATTGAATCCATATATCCGCATAGCAACAACATTGTAAAACAAACTCCATTGTACGTTGCATGAATGGTTCTGTATTCAATTATTTATGTTCACATAGTGAAATATGCCGTTTAAGTGAATATATTGTGTGGTCATTGTCGGGCAGAATATAAGGCTCTGGACAGTTCATGGAAATTGGAATAGAGAAGATAGAGTATGGATTTGGATGGACCGCTGAATGCATTTACAGCCAATAGGAATATTCGTGTCTACATTCTTGCCGTCATATTATTAGTCATCTTCTTCTTTCAACACGTTAATTCTCTTCTGTGGGTTCAGCTCTTGAATCATTCTGCTGCAAATATGGAATCATTCCCTTGTCTTTGTCTTTGTCTTTGATCCCGTAGCATATAGGGAATCTTCTTTTCTTATAAATGATGCCGTCCTTGTGTGTTTCAAAATGTCGTATCATTGCAAGCGTCGTGGACGGAGCAGCGTTCCGTTTGTTTTCATCTGTGGCGCTTGCATGTAGAGGCAGAGCTATTTATTTAGCCAAGGATGACTTGCCTACATCTTGTAATTATTATTATTATGAGTATTTGCTAGTTATGCCGATTTTGACATCACGATCTGGGCAACTCGTCCTTTGCTGAATGTTTTTCTCTGCGTCCTATGCCAGACCTCAGATGAGGAAACGCTCTGGTTTCGTCAGAATGCACGTATTACCTTTCTTCTGCTATTCATATTGTGGTTTATTCTGCTATATTGAAACTGATAGTTATAAATACTTCATGTCTGTATTTTGAGTTGCATTGGAAATGCGAAGATTTCGAGTCTTTGAAGTAATGTATGTGTTTAATAAACCTGCAATAAGTTATTTATGTAAGGTTCGGGCATAGCCATTCCGGGAACTGACTTGCAGACTTTCTGTTAATATAAACAGCTCAACCACTTCAACTAACCTGGCTAATAAATGATTTATATATAGAGAATTTGGAATGAGGGCCACAAAATAATATTGGTTACATGGATAGGTTTTACATTTTAGAATTTTAGAATTTAGGGTGGACTACCCCTATGCTTGTCTTATATTATAATAAAGATGAGATAAGTGCACTTTCCAGATTGATTTTATGGTAGTTCGTTACCAGTTGAAATGGTAGGTCTAGCCATCACTGTCATACTTCTGAAGCCAAAGCCTCCTAAAACACCAAAATATTCTCTAAAAGTTGTAAGTGACCAGTGCGTTATGCGAATTGTATGATTGGTATGGTTATTATCGCAACAATAAATCCACCTTAAACAAATTGACAAGTGCGCTTCTAGAATATGTAAGTACGACAAAAGTTGATCTTCTTAGTGACCTGAGTTTCATGTATTGCAACATACATGTTTTAGTGACATTTCCTAGCAGCAGCAAGAGCGTTAATAACATGTATCAGTCACCACACAAGCATGAGAATGTTATTTGTCGGCATGCTACTGCGTTGTGTTAACTAAACAAGAAGGGTTGCTAATGCATCCAGTCCTGCGTTGTGTTAATTAAACAAGAGGGGTTGCTAACGCATCAAGTCCCTGTCCCTGTCTATAGCTGATAAACTAAAAACAGATTGCTGAAAATGAACTTGATAAACTAAAAACAGATTGCTGAAAATGAACTTGATCGTTGATTATCATGTAGAAATGATAATTAATGTTGAGCTGGAATTTATTGATTGAAGTTGCAATGGGAACAAACCAGGCGGCTGATATTATTCTCAAAGATGCATCCAGTCCTGCGTTGTGTTAATTAAACAAGAGGGGTTGCTAACGCATCAAGTCCCTGTCCCTGTCTATAGCTGATAAACTAAAAACAGATTGCTGAAAATGAACTTGATCGTTGATTATCATGTAGAAATGATAATTAATGTTGAGCTGGAATTTATTGATTGAAGTTGCAATGGGAACAAACCAGGCGGCTGATATTATTCTCAAAGATTTCTTGTCAAATCGTATCAACCTCCCAAAATTAAGTCATCCGATCATTCTCTTTCATTAAACAAGTCTCTTATCGAATCCTGCACAATCTTCCCACTCTCAAATTAAGATTTGGAAAACTTAAATAAAATATTTAGACTTGTCCCAGGCATCAAAGAACATAAATATGCCATCAAAAACTGTCATGGTCTTAAAAATTGAAAACATAAAATAGTAGAAATTGACCTTGAGGAAAGGAATAATTACATGAATCCTTGTGAACAAAGAGGAGATGTGGGAGGACGCTTCATTTGCGAGAGTATCAAAATCCTCAAAGCAGTTGGAGGATTGTTGCCAGCTAGTGTAAATAATGAGGGTTTTGAGGTTCCAAACGAAGTTGTAGAGAGCGACATGTTTTCAACAACACCAAACGCACCACCGCCACTAGTTTTCATTTGTTGAATGCTGCCTCCAATGTAAAAAACATTCATTGAGCTATTGTTGTTTCCCTAATGAGGAGGTTTCCAGAAATCGCCTAGTTGCCCTGGAGTTACAGGAGTAATATCCGATCCACCGGATGCATCTGCAATAAATAAATAATCTGAAGCTTTTTTTGGGAAGCATTGACAGATACCATCATTCTTTAAGATATAGATTTAAGATTGAATATCGACTAATAGGGTTTGGTTGGAAGACCCAATCTGTTCAATGCCAACGTTAGTTGCTCTTTTTTATCTTTCCTTGAACACCTCGAGAAGCAATATCTCTACATAAATACATCTCTATACACTTGATGAATCAAATATCGTTTTAACTATGTCGTTAGTTGAAAGTAGGAGTCGATGCCACAAGTTGAAATAACTAGTCTCGATGTCACATAACTAGAAGGCGCAACATTAAACTCTTTCTTGTTAGTGCATAAGCTCTAGTGCTTTTATATATTTTCCCAAGATAGCTTTTGCAGCGTATACTTTCTCAAGTAAACATGATGCCTACACCAGAGGGAGAGGGACCACGTGGTTAATTCATTGATTTAAAGAAAGGTGGAAAAGGGCAGTTATGGTGACTAGGTCACTACATGGCATATGGAAACACAATTATAACCTTGGCATATGGCAACACAATTATAACCGACAAACCGACAAGGGCTAGATGCACTAATAACGATTAGATGATTTGAGACTAAGGGTGGACAGAGAGGTCTAGCTCCAAAGTGGTGATGAGAACAGTGGGTGTCCCTCTTTTGCAATGATATGCCATGGACACTTTATCAATGACATTACACAAGTGCATGTGGTGGTCCAGCCGGTGCTATAGGCCCTTCTCAATCACAATGGATTGCAATTCATGTAACACAGAGAATTATGTTTTATTTAACTAAAGGAAAGGTGCAACTGAGCGTATTTACCAAGCATAAAAATAACCCGCATAGTGGATAGTGTACAACGACGACGACACCTATGATTGAGTGCATAACACATGGAAATCTGGATGCTTGAACCGAGTTGTTGAACTGCATGCATAACAAATGTTTGTCTTGTCTAGACAAGTGGTTCGAACTCAGTAAACTGGAATTTACCTCTTGTTCCACTTGGGTGAATGTTTGGCATATGTTTGGCATGTGGGGACCATATGAGATGGTGACCATCGTTTAATTTTTCCTTGAGAGCGTCCCAGATTGTTGCTAGTAAGGTAATTGCCCAAATTAAAGTGTTCATGCCACACTTCTGTAGGATTGGCTAGACCTGTGATCTTAGAACTTTGCTTGTCGAACTTGAGGCTTTACTAGATAACCTGACGAAGCTGGGTGGGTGATTTAATCAGAGGCTGGGGAACCTAACAATAAACCCTGTAGGATTGGCTAGACCTGTGATCTTAGAACTTTGCTTGTCGAACTTGAGGCTTTACGAGATAACCTGAAGAAGCTGGGTGGGTGATTTAATCAGAGGCTGGGGAACCTAACAATAAACCCTGGGGCTCGGTGGGATAAGAAGAGTTGATGGCTTGTTCGAGCTTGCTGGAGAGATGGATTATGAATACGTGGGATCACATTGGCTTTGGTGGTTGCGAATTCATCTACTATGTCATTATACCAGCAGAAGGAGGATGTCGTAGGGGATGTTTTCTGGGTCTGAACATCCACTATGTCATTATACCAGCAGAAGGAGGATGTCATAGGGGATGTTTCTGGATTTGAAAAACATTAGGAAATTGTTTTCCACGAGTTGAAACAAAATAATTATATGCATGTTTAACGGTTTGTTCAGAGTTCTCCCACTTTCTACATTCTCTAATTTCAGTTGTAAAAGTTCAACTAAATCAGCTACACTTTCATATTTCACTTGTAAATTCAACTAAATCAGCTACGCTTTCATCTTTCGAGAATTAGTAGCCATATGTGTGAATCATTTGTTTCCAAAATTCCGTATAACTATGGACAAAATTTATTAGGGAAAATGGGCCAGTTGGATTGCACTTAGCTTGTGTGTGTTGATTGCTAATGTTATTGCTCAACCAGGTAAATGAAGATTCTGAAGTTCAATGAATGGCTTCAGAATACGCTCTTGGAATAGTTATTTCTTTTTAGCGCTACACTTTCAGTTATTGTTCTTATTGGTTCACAGTATTTTGTTTTATTTCATTATTGTGTGACCTTATTGCAGGGTTTTCCCAAAGCTGCTGCAGAAGTCCTGCTATCAGTTACCTAACGTTTTGGATGTGCCATACCTTTGAAGACTATGGTTTACCCTTGGAAATTGTAGTGGATACCAGCAATGGCCAAGCTTCACTTTTTCTGTTGAGACGCTTTCTCTGTTGAGGCGTGGTGAGAAACCACAATAGCAAGAGAATTTTTTGATAAAATCCATGATTCCATATGAGGCAAGATGATTGTTGTGAATTAGCTTGTCATATTGTTTACAATAGTGTGAAACGATAATGAGCTCGAGCTCTCAATAGAGGAACAATGGTCAGAAGCGAGAGACATTGAAGTTACCTGGTGGATTTAGAATGCTCCCGTCAAGATACTAGAACACCACAAGAGCCTGTTTCAAAGGAAACTCAATATTCTAAATAAATGTATTGAAGAATTAGTTGTTTATAAGGATGATGTTATTACTAGCTGAGATATTAGTTAAAGTGATAGTCACTCAGTTTTACAAAGAAATATAGAAAAAAAAGTAAGTGTACCTGAGTAAGAGAAAACTCGTTCAAAGGTCTGTGCATTCCTCGCTGCGAGTATTTGCACTGATATGCTATAATTTTGCACTCTTGTAAATTTTTTGTTTATAGCACTGGAAGTCCATTTAGTTTAATAAAAGCATTCATGTCTACATTGCACAACTTGATTATGGATTGTGATATAAACAAAATACTAGAAATGCTCCATATCCTACTGTTCAATTAATTTGGACCAAAAGTAAGATCAGAAGGAATATATCATAATGGATATTGATTTGAAAAAAAAAAATGAAACGAATTAGATATCCTAGAGCTTGATGAGCATCGATAGCCAATAAACACTGCACAGTATTAATATGTTAGTGTTATGATTTTACAGAAATATGCTAATAAAAGAAATAATAGAGTACATATTTGTTTCAACCATGATCAAAATATGAATACATCGTGTTTTCTCTTTGTGTGTACAGGATTGAGTTCGGAAGCTTTCTCTTTGTGTGTACAGGATCAAGTCTAGAAGCTTTCACTCGTCCATCCCATTTTGGTCTATTCACTCCATAGTTCTTTCTACTGGCCGGGCTACTTGTCTCTAATCCTGGCCACTAAGCTAGGAGTTCAATAGGGGTCCCTCTGGCCACTAATATGGGAGTGCAATAGGGGTCATGACATTCATAGATAGGGGTCATGGTCGTCATAGCTCTGCAACTCCTGTATCAATGTGGAGGAAGAGGAGAACTAAGAACACCTAGTATGGAAATGATGTAGTATCCTACATCTCTGAAGCCTTGCTACAAGCCACCTACAAGCTCGAAAGATGTGAGCTACTTATAGTTATCATTTGTTGCTTTCCTCCTTAGCGAATCTGTCAAGCGGTGCATGCAATACACTCCAATAAAACATGTGTCATGGAAAAACAACAGTTGCCATGACAGGTGGTAGGTGCTTAGCCTAAGGTGTGTTTTTTCTACATAGTAGTCTAACAGTAAATTTTATAAGTAATGCTAGAAGTGATATAGCATTACTTGGGTTTATAAAATGGCATGCTGAAAGATCAACTTTATCATAAGTTTTTTTTAGCAAAAATGAACCGATTGCCTAGATATGAGACCAAATAAGAAGATGATTGTGTTGATTGGTTGAAATAATGGTGCTTGCATTTTCATTTTCTTATCAAAATCATTATTCGTAAATGCCTAATAAATGCCAATTCCAATTCAAACTCTGGATAAAATTTTGAAAATTGTTTAGATTTGTGTGTTATTAAATTAAACTGGGGACAATTCCTTTCATAGAGTCCCTTCTAGCCAGAGGGCCGGGACTAATTACACAATCTAAAGTGAATGTATTATCAATAGACTAGCATCATTATTATATAATAAGTAAGCATTCACCATATCATTAGTTGTGGTAACTAACGTAAAGTACCATAGAGTTAACAACATTAACGACCAACCGTAGTAGTATTAGTAGTATTACGTCTATTCTCATACCAAGAAGAATGATCAGCATTTACCGTATGTTGCTATTTACCTTTGGGAATGCATGGAATAATATGTATCAGATGTTACGATAATAGTAAGAAATAGTCACCGTCCACACATTATCATATCAATAGGTAGACAAGTTACTTGCATCTATTAGCATCAAAATTGTAAACAATATACAACAAAAATTATGTATTTATATCAATCTTTTACGATCAACAACATGTATCAGTCATTTATGACATTTATTAATAAGAAATCATGGCGGCATTAGCACTATTTTGTATCCAATCACACATTCCTTTTTGAACTATGCGTATGACACTTATTATGTGTGCACATAGTTATGCAGATGCTCATTGAAATAATCACAACGTAATATGTAACATACCAGTGATTATAAATTATAAAAACGTTGTTTTTAGGGCTCATGGGACTTTACCTTGGTTGACTTGTGCAAGGAAATGAACGAGTATTTATGGAATGGAAGGCTGCCACTCTAAGGGAAGCCTTCGGATTACCTTAGGAGTTGAAAAATATCGATCTAGGGTGCCAGGAGAGTTCTGCGCTAAACCCACCATATGATAGATCGAAGCTTGCGAGAAGAGGGGATGGATAGTGCGTCGGCCAGTAAAGAGGATAGAGAGGTTGGAGGGAACAACTACGATGAGGAGGCAGCGAGGATGAGACAGGGGATCGGGGGGATGAAAAATTGAAGGAAGAGGTCTCGAGGATTGAAGAGGCTCTGCGAGGGTGGAGGAGAAGAAAGGTTTGGGACAGACTTGAGATGGCGGCCGAGAATGGAAATCGGTCTTAGAAAGAGGCAGCAGGGAATATGGATGATGGTGGTGAACTCTTTCGAATATCAGGTATGTCCTTTGGAAGAGGAAAAGGACGCAGTAAGGGCGTGTCAGGATGCCTGGGATGCTGCCAAGGTTGAAGGAGGGGTTGTCGAGGGATAGGAAAGGACTAGCGAGAGCTTCTAAAATAGGGAAAGGGGAACATCCATGGGGTATTCACTTAGTTAAACCATGTCATAGTACCTTTGTTCATGGGATATTAAACAATACCCCTAATTTCACTAGATATTTATAATTACTTACAAAACTCCTTTTGTTGAGACCCCCTGCCAATACACATTTCCAATTAAAAAAAGCTTATTTTTATGATATATTCCTTATGTTTAATAAAACCGCATTTTTATACGCCCCAATACCTATAAACCGCCTATACCCTATTTCCTGCCCCCCAATACCTACAATATATCAACCTTATTTTTCACAATTAAAAACCCCCTTTATGAATGAACATGATAAGATATTACTCAATAAGGTGAATCTCCCGTGGGAAAAACAAATGAAAGGGGCCGATAGGTTAGCAAGATACTATGATAGTGAGAATAAAGCGCAGGGAAAGTGTGGGTGGCAGCGGGCTTAGAGGAGCCAATGAAGGTATGTTTGCAAACAACGAGGGTTATTGTAGGTGTTAGAAAGGAGGGACAAGGTTAGGAGAGGGAGCGGAGGTTGGAAGAGGTCTTGTAAGATTTAGGGAAAGGCTATCGAGGTTTAGATGAGGAATAGTGAGGGTTTGTGGGGACAAAGGGAGTTCTTAGGACAACGAAGATAAGGGAGGAAGTAGAATAGAATTTGGGGAATGGTAACACTAGAATTTAGGCCCTAAAATAACCCAAAACTAACCTAAGGAACTAGCTTAACTAACCATAAATTACTCTAACACCTAACCCTAGACTAGGTTTATGAGAGAAATGGTGTGAGGACCTAGGTAAACCCTAGAATAAGCCCTACCCAACCTAGGGCTTCTTAGGAGGATGGCTGACCTAATGAAGAAGGGTCTTAGGTTAAGCAACTAGCCTAGAAAAACCTAAGGAACCATAGGGCACCCTCACGAGGAGACATGCCAATGTTTGTTAAGGTGACAAGAAGGAAGGTAATGGCCTATCCTAGGGAAAAATGTAGATCTAGGGCTATCACCAAGGATCATGCATGCACATCCACCAACATCCAAACAGAAAGGTAAGAAGCCTGACCTTCTTGTGCTTGTGTTTGTCCAACAAATTGAAGCATCACCAAAAGCAGAGATTCGCCAAATAATTTACCATAAAAAATAGCTTGCATTAACCAGAAAACTTCCTCAATAGGAGCGCATCCATCCAAAGAAACCCTAATAGGGGTAAATCAAGTGCATATTGTATTATCCCATAAGTTTTTTCTTAAAAATGAAAGTGAGTATATCTATTTATATGATCTCACAAGCACTTTTTAAAATATCCAAGGCTACATGCCTTAAAATAAGTCAATTTGAAATTATAAAATTTCAACTCAAAATTAAAAGAAAATAATAATAAAATATAGCCCTAGGTAGGATCCATGTAGCATTAGAGGAAATTTGGGGTCTAAAATGGGCCTTATAAGAAAACGTGCCAAAATAAGTTTTTGTGAGTTGGAATTCAAGAACCAATAGAATTTCAATAAAATAAGTCAACCATAATGGTTGAATTGACATATTTGTTATTAAAAAAAACTACTTTTTTTGTTCATATTTTCGACATATCTCATTGTGTTTTTACTCAAATTTCAATCGGGAGAGCTCATTGGATGCGGAATTTGATTCCGCATCCAACGAGTACCCACACTGCATACTTTTGATGGACCTTGCTACCCCAAAAACAAGAAATACCTGAAAAAACGTGATGATGACATCATCATCACATTTTTTCAGGTATTTCTTGTTTTTGGGGTAGTGGGGTCCGTCAAAAGTATGCAGTGTGAGTACTCGTTGGATGCGAAATCAAATTCCGCATCCAACGAGCTATCCCAATCGAAATTTGAGTAAAAACACAGGGAGATATGTTGAAAATACGAACACAAAAAGTAGTTTTTTTCTTTCTTCCTCCAAAATTAATCAATATTATTTTATTATTTTAACTATTATTTTATTATTTTCCTTAGGAGGCCCATTTTAGACCCCAAAATTCCTCTAATGGATACTTGAGGTATGTGTACCCCCAAGTGCAAAAACACGCTCAAATAAGTGAATCACTTCAAACAAAACACTGGAGTGAGCTGAAGGGAGGGAATTTTACCCCATCTAACCCATACAATGCTATAAAATCCCTCAACGCCCTCCTCAAAGCATGAAAAGGTCTCACATGGAGGGTGGCTTTTCTTCTGAGGAGATAAGGCCAGGGAGAGCAATGACCCACTAACTAAAGGGCCAGGAGGGTGTCCAAAGTGGTTGTGAATGAAGATGAGTGTCTTGTATCTGAAGCAGAGGCCACCGGAGCACGTAAGTAGGATATGGAGCCATGAGACCTGGGGTACACTTGAAGATGCGTTGGGTACAAGTTGCAGCGTAACACTAGCTCCAACTACAAGACAAGTGCTCTTCCTGAGAGTGCTCAAGAACATATGAATCTATTGGTACCTGTAGTCCTACACACACATCAAATGTACGAGGGAAGACACTTTCGTCCTGCCTTGTTTGTAAAATGAGGGAAACAAACTAAGAACAATAAAAACTAACTACACACCGAAAAATACAATGCACAGAAATATTCCTATTGCAACTAACCATACCTACTCTAAACATGGAAGTCAAAAAAGGTTAGGTGAAATCATACCACTAATGTAACCATCTGATTTAACAGATCATACCTGATATCTTACCTTTGTCCTTTAATGTAATCCACGACAATACCTCATTGATGATATGTCGGTATCATACCAGGGTCTTCATCTGGATGAGTGCAGGAAACGAGACCTTCTTAAGAACCTAGAAGATTTGAAATTGGTACCACAAAGAAGCATCGCTCTGACAAGCTTTGTTGATCCATGCTTCTAGCAAACCAATGTATGGAAAAACTTCATCATACATGTCTTCTAAGAAAAAAATCTTCCTAAAATTCGTCCATAAATCCTGAACTTGGAAGGCTATTCATAGAGTCAGATCTTACAAATATTAATATGTGAGCTGCAACCTATCTCTACAATTACTCAAGCATTTCTTTGGACATACAAGTATATTTCTTATCTTTTCCTCAATACTGTTAGTAACCCCAATAATCCTTGAACTTTTGAAATTATCAACAATATAATTCATACCTTCATGCTTCAAATGGATAGATCAACAAAAAATATTATGAAACCGAGGGATGAAAATCATACTTTTCCACCTACCTGCCTCGGTCTTGTTGAAACACATCATTAGGGACTTATTAGTAGCATATGGAGTGGACTGAACAACTTCTTCAATCCTTCTTGAGGAGCACAACTAAGGATGATAACCTACGGTCATCACATGTTGGGTATCTGCAAACGAATCCTCTATGCAACATGCTTCCCTACTGCAGGATGAGTATAATGGAGACATAATGGAAGAATCACTAGAGATACCAGGTCCCATAACTTTGAACTCATCATCATAATGGACCATCCAACAAATATCTGCAAAGTCTAATGATGTTCGATTTTCAATTATGGTGGCGAAAGGGTTGAGCCACTCTTCATCATAAGCCTCATAAAGAGAAGGAACAATCATATCTCATTCCATAGGGTCTTCATAAATCATGTCTTCATCACCCCTACTTAAGGTGATTGAAAGCTCTTCATCCCAAATAGTATCAATTCTGGCCCAACCTGAGTAACTTCATCAAGATGTTCTTTCTCGTTGCAACGTATGGAGACAACGCTACTTGGTCTTGAGGAATCATAGAAATATAGACCCATAAATGTCCAATAAACATTGCCCTCATAATTCCCGTCATTATGTTCCCAAAGATCTGATAGGGCGTAAGGAGCTTCTGCATGTTAAAAGGGAGAACTCATCCTATCTTTTTGTTCGACTCCTTCAAATAGGACTTTTGGATCTTCGTATATAGGACCATCATCATATTTACCTGCTTGGGGAGCTTCATCTATCATTCTTGAGACATCATCAGTTAGGCCTTGGATAATGGATGCCTCAACCTGATCGTTGTTTTGGGATTCCTTACTAAACAAGTCCATTGCATGCTTGACATGAGGTATCCATTTGTCACGCTTCTCTGAATCCCAATGGCTACATAATGTTTCCACCAATTCTGCAAAGGATGATATCGTTCCTTTATTTAGGCCCACAAACCAATTTTTGATAGATAAGTTGTCTTCTAGGTGAAGAGATAGTAGAAATAGCCTCATCTTGATGTCTTCGTGCATGATGTTGCTTTCCCGAATGAATTTCATGAATTCCTACACATGTGTTGCTGCATGGTACTTATACTATTGGAACAATGGGAAAAGTTCCTTCTTGCCATATTAAATGGAATACTTGTGTGGAAATGTTGGAATGTGTGAAAATCCCAATGTGTCCATCCACAATTTATAATTAGATGCCATCGTCAGGCTTCCTTGTCTCTGAATAGAACTGATTTATCTTTGATTGGAGTCAACGGGTGAGACCTTTCATGTTAGTTAAACAAATATCACCAAAGTACTAAACAAAATAAGGGCATACCTAATTGATGGAGTGGTCTGAGTTCTTTGTGGATTCGCTAGGTAAGCCTACAAGGTAGTCTTTTCAGAAAAATGTATGCAATCATATACAATTAGAACGTTAAGGATTACCAAAATGTTGTTCTTTCCCGAATAAGTCACCTCAATGAATTTTAGGTCCCCAACAACGACGCCAAAATGTTAAGCCTTGCCAGGCTTCTTCTTTGTGGATTCACCATGTAATATCTACAAGATTACTCCTTGACAATAATAATTTAAAAATACCAAGAAATACTTACCTCAATTTTCTTATCGAATGTTGTTCTTGCCAGGGTGTGAATGACTCTAGATCAACAGCTTCAAATTTTGAAATGGTCCCCGACAATGGTGCAAAAATCTTAAGCCTTATCGGGCTTCTTCTTTGTGGAGTCGCCAGGTAAGATCTGCAGTATTGGTCCTTGAAAGTAATATTTTCAAAATACCAAGAAATATTTACCTTGGTTTTCTTACCAAATGTTGTTCTTTCAAGGGGTGTAAATGACTCGAGATCAACTGCTTCAAATTTTGAAATGGTCCTTGACAACGACGCCAAAATGTTACCGATTCAAATGGCAGGTCTAGCCAGTGACCGATAAGCATATGCAGAAGGAGTAACCACTGTCACTTTAGTTACTTATCCCTAACTAATTTGGAAGTCGAAGCCTCCTAGGGGAGAGCCCTATTTCGACTCTGCAAAGACACCAAACACCTAAATATTCTCTTTCAAGGTTGTCACCGACTAGTTCCTTATGGAGTCTAGAATGCGAGTAAAAGGAGTTGTATGATTGGTATGGTTATTATCACAACAATACGTCCACCTTACACAACAAGACAAGTGCGCTTCTAGAATATGTAAGTACGACAAACATTGATCTTCTTAGTGATTAGTGACTTAAGTTTCATGTATTGAAACATACATGTTTTAGTGACATTTCCTAGCCACAACAAAAGTGTTAAAACATTTATCAGTCACCACACAAGCATGATAATATTATTTGTCGACATGCTACTGCATTGCGTTAACTAAATAACATGATCTGATGTGAATGTATTATCATCAGACTAACATCATTAGTATATCATAAGTAAGCATTCACCATATCATTAGTTGTGGTAGCTAACGTAAATTCATAAAAGAGTTAACAACATTAAAAACCAGCCATAGCAGTATTACGTCTATTCTCATACCAAGAAGAATGATCACCATTTACCATATGTTAGTATTTACCTTTGGGAATGCATGGAATAATATGTCAATATGGATCATATGTTACATCAGTAGTAAGAAATAGGCACCTTCCACACATCATCATATCAATAGGTAGACAAGTTACTTGCATCTATTAGCATCGAAATTCTAAACACTATTCAACAACAATCATGTATTTATATCAATATTTTACTATCGACAGCATGTATTAGTCATTTATGACATTCATTAATAACAAATCATGGCGTCATTAGCACTATTTTGTAGCCAATCAGACATTCTTTTTTGAACTATGCATATGACACTTATTATGTGTGCCCTAGTTACGCAGATGTTCATTGAAATAATCACAGTGTGATATGTAACATGCCAGTCATTATTAATTATACAAACATTGTTTTGAGTGCTCACGAGACTTTACCATTGGTCGGATTGTGCAAGGAAATGAACAAGTATTTATGGAATGGAAGGCTTCCACTGTAATGACAACCTTCGGGCTACCTTAGGAGCTAAAAAATATCGATCTAGGGTGCCATGAGAGTTCTACGCTGAACCCATTGTATGATGGATCGAAGTTTGCGAGGAGAGGAAATGGGTAGACCAATAAAGATGATAGGGAGGTTGGAGGGAGAAAATATGATGAGGAGGCAATGAGGGAGAGGTAGGGGCTTGGGTGGATGATAAATCAAAGGAAGAAGTATCAAGGATTGCAAAGGGCCTGCGAGGGTGGAGGATAAGAAAGGTTCGGTACATACTTGAGATGGAGGTCAAGAATAGAAAGCGGTCTTAAAAAGAGGCGGTGAGGAAGATGGAGGATGGTAGAAAACTCTTCTGAATCTTGGGTGTGTCCTTTTGAAGAGGAAAAGGAGGTAGCGAGGGTATATCGAGATGCCTGTGATGCTGCCAAGGTTGAAGGAGGGGCTTTCAAGGGCTAGGAAAGGACTAGCGAGAGCTTATAAACTAAGGAAAGGGGGGACACCGAATGGAAGGGCCGAGAGGTTAGAAGGATTCTAAGGTAGTGACGATAAAGAGAAGGGAAAGCATGGGTGGTAGCAGGCTTAGAGGAACCAATGAAGTTTTTTTGTGTAGTAGCGAGGGTTGTTTTAGGTGTTAGAAAAGGTGGGCCAAGGTTAGGAGAGGGAGCAGAGGTTGGAAGAGGGCTTGTAAGTTTCAAGGAAAGGATAGCAAGGTTTAGATGAGGAATAGCGATGGTTTGTGGGGACAAAGGGAGTTATTAGGGCAGCGAAGATAAGAGAGGAAGTGGAAGAAATTTTAGGGAATGCTAACACTAGAAGTTAGGTCCTAGAGTAACCTAAACTAACCAAAAACTAACCTAAGGAACTAGCTTAACTAACTATATATTACTCTAACACCTAAACCCAGACTAGGAATATGAGAGAAATGGTGTGAGGACCTAGGGAAACCCTAGCATGATCCCTACCCAACCTAGGGATTCTTAGGAGGATGGCTAACCTAGTGAAAAAGGGTCCTAGGTTAAGGAACTAGCCTAGAAAAATTTAAGGAGGAACCCTAGGGCACCCTCATGCGGAGACATGCCAATGTTTGCTAAGGTGACAATAATGAAATTAATGGCCTATCCTAGGGAAAATTGCATCTCTAGGGCTATCACCAAGGAGGCTCATACATGCACATCCACCAATGTCCAAACAAAAATGTAAGAAGCATGACCTTCTTGTGCTTTTGTTCATCCAACAAATCAAAGTATCACCAAAAGCAAAGATTCACCGAAGAATTTAGCAGAAAAATAGCTTGCATTAACCATAAAACTTCCTCAGGAGGAGCGCATCCATCCAGAGAAACCCTAACAGAGGTGTTATCACCTTGTAATTTTTCCTATGGTTGTGGTAGGAGAATCATTGGGTTAACCATTTCAAACCAATATTTAGACTGTATTCTAGCCTATATAGTCAGAGAGGGCTTGCTCTTGTCACATGGTCATTCACATGTACATTTGGATTTAACAAGCATTCATAAGGCTAGATTTCTGAGGGGAAGGGTTGTTGAGGTTTTAAAGAGTCTAAGACAGATAAACAGGAAGCACCATTTAGAAATGGAGTCAAAACCTAAAACATTCAAGGACTTACAACAAATAATGACGAGTGATAACCTTCATAGTCTGAGGCAAAGTAAGTGTTAATATTCAACAAAATATCTTTAAGAGATGGCAGAGGGAAATGAGAAGAAGCCAAATTAGATAGGAGGCACCTATATGTGGATGAATATCCTAAAGCACCTTTAGTAGAAGCAACAATAAAGGATGATAACTGAAATGGAGCATCTAATAAGTGATGAATTCCAATACATTTACCATAAACACAGAAAAAACATGTTATCTGATGCAGGGAGCGCTAAACAGAGAATGAATTCCTTTCATACAACTAGAAACGCATTAGAAGAAATTACACAGACATTGAAATGGAACATACAGGGGAAAACACACTGAACAGTGAACACCGTGATGAATCTCAGACATTCAGGGTATTCTTTGCATTAATTACTTCAAAGAAAAGTTGCAGAGCTACAAAACCAAGCACAAAGGCTTCAAAATTAATGTCGAACCCTTTCTTCCTCCGTAGAGGTTACATTTATAGTGTCATGGGCTCCCGAGACCAACCCTGAAACATATCCATATTTAGTTTACCAAAATAGAGAATTAATCTCGCACACATAAAATCCTAACATATTATAATATGGAAGATTCTCCATGATCACGAGCAAATCAAGAAAGCACACTGTGTTGTGCATGATGGGAAAAAATAGAAAACCAGACACTTGGAACTCAGGCTCAATTGATAAAAAATGATGGTTCAAAGCACCTCCAATGACCTACAATAGTTTCATTCCTCCTTGCTTCTTCCACCTATGAAATGTTTCTGGATCGTTGATATTTTAGTTGAAACAAGGATATGGAAGCACATGTCTAAACCTACACACTCTTAAAAATTCCACTGAGTTATGGGAAATTAAACAAACAACACTTTGAACCAGAGGAATTTTTCTCGGTCATTGATCTCGATTAATATTTGATCCTGGCCATCGAAACCTGTGCCTCCTACCAAATTCCGCAGATCTAAAATTTTCATTTATCTACACATGTTGTATTACCGGAATTATTTTCTACTATAGATTTGATTCTACCTTTGATTCAGGTCGTTGAAAACTGCAGTGTTTACCATATTTCGCAAATCGGGAGATCTACTTATCCCATGGGCATGTTGCCATTTTCTGCACCGTCGATCTTAGGAAGACACCCTCTGAAACGTTGATCTGAGGTCAAGCTATGGGATGTAGAAAGAGAAAAGTGGGATTTCAACTTTTTATGACCGGATTTTTCACCCTTTCTACTTTCCACCCTTTTCTCCTTTCCGAGTCGTTGATCTCCGGCGGAAGCTTTTCGGACCGTCAATCCCGCGGAAAGAGGAAAGAGGGATTCTAACTTTTTACGACCAAATTCTTCATCTTCTGCTTTTCAATTTTCACCTTTATGCTTCTTTTCAAACCGTTGATATTCAACGGAAGCTCTCTGGACTGTCGATCTTGTGGAAAGCAGAAAGTAGGATTCCAATATTTTTGTCACCAATCCTTTGTATTTTCACTTCCCGATTTCCGCCCTTTGATTCTTTTCCGATTCGTTGATCTTCGACGAAATTTTTCAAGACCGTTAATCATTCGGATCACTAAAGGAGAAAGTTCAACCATTTCACAACCAAAATTTGTATTTTTGCTTTCTACTTTTTCCTTTCCACAAAATAACGGAAAGCGGAAGCCGGGTTTACCAACCTTAATAACCAAATTTTGGCCATTTCCCCTTCTGCCTTTTGGCCTCCATTTTTTTACATCTCTCTTTTTCTTGGACCATTGATTTATGCGGATGCCACCCGTGACCATTGGATCTCAGAATGCTAAAAGTAAAAATCGAGTTTACCACTTTTAATAACTGAGTCTTTGCCTTTTCTGCTTTTCCACTTCACTGTGCATCCAAGCCGTCCATTCTGGTCAGCTTTTAACCTTGATCATATTTTTCTTATTTAGACATATTTATAATCCTAAAACTCAGTATTTTTAATAATTTTTCACTTCAAAGCACTGGATAAACCCCTTAGAACATGTAGGAACCCCATCAATATCCTTCAAAGTCATGTGATATGGAAAATTTTTAGACCTTACTCTTTCTTTCACTGGTCTAAACCTTTGTAGGGGAATTAGTGTAGATTCCTATGGGAAGATCTTCAAAATTTAGCACAGGTGCTAACAACAGATCCAACTCGGGGATGCTATCCTCCATGTGAGGAAGAAAAGAACCATGTAGAACAAGTGTCTGATCCATTGGTTTGGTCCCAAACTTTTCCTGAAATCCCTAACATGCCATGAAAACAAAAGCTGAACTAATACTACAAACAAACTGAAAATTTGCTAAAAATAAATGCTTGCCATGTCGAGATTTGTTAACACAAACCCAACCAACAAAAGTAATCGACAGGGGTTCTCAATCTGTAGACAGCCAAACCACCGCGACCTCCCTGAGCACCGGGCTAGATAGGTTTTACCCTGTCCGGCAACATGTGCAGAGCGGATGAAGTCTCACCCGAGATGTTTGAGGGAGAGTTGATGGAACCAAGTTTCCATAGAATGAGAGAGGAAAATGTGCATCAACTTATTGAATTAGCGCAATGTTAATAGATCTGATCTTTCACTTAAGAATTAACAGAATCATTCCTCATTATTCTTCAGCTGATCACATCATTCGATCATAGCTGCGGTAAACATATCGATGCGCAAACAGATCCAACATGATAACATCATTTAAAATAGAGAAACATCGCACCATATATCCATGTCACATATTCACATAGCATTCATAATTGAGTCACAAAAAATAGTGAAATAGTAAAACAGAAAAGAATAGAATGATTCAGATCAACCTCCATCTTGTCATATTACTTCCGCACAAAACCACAAATTCTCCATAACAGTTCACAGATCAACAGATATCAATTCAGATGCTCAAAAATATTCTCAACAAGGATATTTAACATTTTCAATTCAACATCTACTCATAGGCTTGAGCCTTTACATTCAAGGTCCACTTAGACAATCTTCCTAACTAATTCTTAACTGATTCTATGCAATAATGACCAATATCTACAAAATATGGTCCAAACCTACAAAAGGTGACACAAAATATATAAAACATTCTATTCTCCACCTTGTGCGCCATCTTCCACTTGCGTGGTGTCTTTGAGCTTGCATAACATCTGTAATGCTGCACAACTAACTTATCCCAAAAACCTTTCCAACAGCCCCCCAACATAATCTTATGGCTCACCCTAGAGCCACGCTAGCTTGACATGGTGTACTCAGTAATCTTGATCTCAAAATCTTCATACTGCTGAGTAATCTCCTTCACTTGTCCTCTCTGATATTTTCGGCTATCTCCTGGCTTATCATTATATCATGGATGACTGGATGTTCAACTATCTTCTCAGCAATATCCTTTTAACCTTCCTGCATGGCCTGCAATGTAGTAAGTGCCTTACCAGAAAGCTGCGCGCCGATACCCTGGAACTCATCTCATTGTTCAGTGCGCTTTCACTGACACTCCTGGGCCTTCCCAACATGCTGTTGCAACTCCCTCGGTTCTATATATCGCATGACCTGAACCATTGGTGGAATCATTCTCAATGCCATATTCAATGTTGATAGCTTCCCTTCTACTTCCTCCAACTGTGTGGTCAGTTGCGCCAATTTCTCATCTTGCACTACGTTTCCCAAAAACTACGTAGTTGCATCTACCACTTTCTTTTCCTCTTGCTCTAGCTCGCTGAGTTGTGTCACCAAATATTCTATAGCACTCTTTCACTCTACTATTTTCTATGGTGGTGTGGTCGGGTGCAAAAAATCCTCCAAAATGTTGTTGTCCCTTTTTAACTAGGCAATGAAGGCCCCAAGTCACTGCGCTCTGGCCACAACATCTAGCTCTGCGGTACTCTCCAAGACGTGTTGACAGGCATCCGCAACTACTACTTCCAAATTGACTCGACTATCAAAGATATGTGCCTTCTCAACAACAAGGCGATCTTGTCCCTTCTTCAACTTTGTAATCTCCTCGTCACTCTTCACCCTCCATTAGAGAGAATTTGAGGTCAAAAATGGGCCTCCTAAGAGATGTACTACAAAAATATAAGATATATTAAAATATTATGAGTTAGGGGTTTTATGGGGTAGGTATATATGACAACTCATCACCTACACTACTTTTTATGCACAATATAAATAACCATGGTTGAGTTACTTTTCTAAATTGACTATAAATAAAATTAATAAAATAACTCTACAATGATGTGACTAAGATTCATTGTAAATTCCCAAAAAAATATTGTCCTTTAGCATTTATTTGTATTGAATTTGTAAATAAAATTAAACAAAAATGAATTTAATTTATATGCATAACTAACATAATTTTTTCATATAAATATCATTCATGAATTTAATTTATTTTAAAAGAACAAGATTTAAAATATATATATATATATATATTGGTTTGACATTATGATATTAAATACAATTGAGTGAATATATAATTTAAAATTAAAAAACATGAAAATGACAATATATTATTTTATAAAAAAATGTGAAAAGACGTTTTTATGAATTATGAGTACTTTATTTGAAAATGACAATAATATTATTTTATGAAAAAGTGAATTGTGAGTACTTTACTTGAAAATAACAATAATATTATTTTATGAGAAAGTGTGAAATGACTTTTATTGTGAGTACTTCACTTTATGACTTAAAAGTACTTGTACAACTACCTTGGTTAACTATGGGTTTTCATCCACCATAGAAAATGTGACAAATAATTATTGTTAACTCATGCAATGCCACCTCAACCATGGGGGATGATGTCATCTACTAGAATGTAATTGGTTGATTTTTATAGTACATTTTGGTCCTTTTGAGGCCCATTTTTTACCTCAAATTCTCTCTAATGAATTCCTCTTGTGCTTTCTTCAGTGCTTCAATTTCCTGCACTTTCTCTTCCATCAAATTCTCATTTTCTTTCTGCAATTCCGCAACCTCTTTCTGTGATTTCTCCTCTTTCTCCTACGACCACAAGAATCGATCGCTGACTTCTTTCTGTCTATCTGCCAACTCCCGGTTGGTGACTCGTTTCATGTGTACCAATGTCTGTGTGAACAACACGTTGATATCCAATGATATGTCATGCAACTATTGCAGGGAGGTATTCAAGTCCTTTCTTCCAGTACCGATTGCAGTCGGGGTAATTTGAAAATTCCTAACCCGTGGCTCAGTCTTGATTGACGTAAACTCTTGCACAATCACACTTTCTAGTGCTCTCTTCAAGAAAACATCATATATTGAATCAATTTTTGTTCTTACCCCTGTGAATACCACCTACACATATTTCATCATTTCCTTTGTTGCCACATTGGTTGCATCTGTAACGGTCTTGACAAGACGATTCAACTGCGCCTCTATTGCTGATGCAGTGCTACTACTTGTACCCTGTTCCATGTTCCTTTTTGTTCTTAACTCGTTGAACATGCGTTCTGCTTCTAGGTCCGTAGGTGTCTTCGTCAATTCTTGGTCTGAATCCTGATCACTCTAACGATCGTGCTTATGCATGGGATCAATAGGTGCATTCGTCGGGGGTCTCGTCGAGACTTCTTCTGCAGTAACCGGTTCTCTCCATTCTGTAGGACAATCATTAACCATCGCCTCCGACTCTGCATCAGAAAATTTGTAAGGCGTCAGCAACCATTGCTTGTCTGGGTCACACCGCGCTTGGATGTGAATGGCATGTGGTCCAGTTGCAAACTGTGCAATCCTTTGATACTTTGTCACATCTTCCTCAGATAACCTTGGAACTTTCATCGTTTCCACCTGCAGCACTTCCCAATAGATCCAAAATTGAATTGCATAATCTGTTAATATTTTGATCTCTTTTACCCACCATAGATTCTGATATAGTGCACCCTTACATACTTTTACCGCTTCTACATCCATTCCCTGATAGTCATCTGGCTCCATCCAAGCCACTAGTGTGATCAAGATGACTAACCAACTGTATGTAAATGGTCTCTTGCCCGCCTGCACTACTACTGCGTCATCCACCAACTGGCTCATGAGAAAGAGTGACTAGTTCATTTGTACTCCTTGTGCACACTGCTCGGCACATGCAATCACCCCCGAGTTACATTGGATGGGGCGATTCTTCTTGACCACTTTCCTGGCCAAAATCCTTGCGCTAATGCGCATTGCTAGGACATTGATACTGTCAATGCGATAAGCCCTCCCATCGCGCTTCTTCAATGTCATCGCAAGATTCTTGTCATTATCCTTACCTCAGAAATACTGCAAGGGGTCTGACCCATCCTTGGGCAACCCTGTTATCTCTGAAATCATCCCCACCATGAATTCAACCGACTTATCCAGCCACAAAAATCCTCCATGGAAGCATTCCAAAAGCTGCGTGACACACGCGTTTACCTCATTCGGCCTCCCAAAGTGCGACATGTTGATCAAACATAACAATCCGACTTTGTCGAACCTTCACTCCTAGTCATGTGGAATGCGTTCCATTGACCCGCCTCCTACTGCTACCATTGCCACATATGGTTCGTTCGTAACATCCTCCAACATGAGCAAGTCATGGTCCTCGTACTTCATTCTCATCAGCGCGGGCACAATGTCGAAAGTGCATTCCATCCCTTGTGGTATCGCTTGAATCCTTGGTTGGTACTTTTGAATCTTGGTGGGCTTCCTGGGATGCGCACCGAGATGACTGGGAGGTATATACCCAAGGATGTCCTTAACAGACACCCTTGTTCGAGCCGCTGACTCCTTAACACCTGAGCTCGATGGCCCCGTCTATGTAGTTCCCTCTGTTTCCCTTATATATTTTTTGGTCTGCCTCTTCTGTGGCACCGTAGAACTAGGCTTCTGACCCTTCTGCTTCTTCTATGGCACCAAAGAGCTAGGATTATGATCCTATCAGCATAGTGGTGATTTCTTCCACCATGGTTACCGGTCTGATTGGTGAATCCCATTCACTCGAAATCTCTATTATGATTGGGTCACTTTGCATGCCACACCAATGCCCTGCAATACTTAACAGTCACACACCCTCTCTATTCTTAGCAACTCAATCAATCCACTCAGATTCACTTGGAAACTCACTCTGTAACTCTATAACTCAGCTCAAAATCTGCACAATGGTGAATGCCAACCATGTTCGGCCCCATCTTATAGTATCAAGTGGATCGATCGACCATCATGACCAAATCAACGCGATCATCATGACCAAATATGTCATTAATGACCCAAATCTGCCAATGATCCTGTCAATCCAATGGTCGGATCAAAAATAAATACGCGTCGCTTCAAAAAGCGTCGTTGGTTAACTACTCTTAATTGTATTCATTTATTACTAATTTGAATTTGTGTGTAGCCCTGCGGCTATCACAGCATGACCTCCTAACCGTGATACTGACCCCTACTCTTGCACATCCATCTCCCCTTGGTGTTCCATCCTTCCATCCATCATCCTACCTACTTTTTTTTTCATTGCGTAGTGCCTCAAGCATCGCACGGTTCTGGGCCCTTCCTATAGGGCTTCAACTGGTTACCATTCACTAGCTTTTCCAGCATCACACCATTTAACTGATGTATTTGAACTGCGCCTCTTGAAGTAATTGAATTAACAAGATATGGACCTAACCAATGCATCTGTTACTTACCTGGATGGTTCATGAACTTGCTGTTGTACAACAACACCAAGTCTCATTGCTGAAACTATTTATTATTTATATGGTGATCATGCCAAGCCTTCTATCGATCCTTCTCAACACGCTAATAAAATCCCACAACAAAGCAGTCTTCCTCAAGTTGAACTAACTGGTCTAATCGTTCTTCCAGCGCTGCTTCATCATCCATGCCCGTCAATGCCACAATGCGCAGACTCGGAACAATGTACCCCATAGGAATGACTGCCTCTTTCCCATACACAAGTTTGAATGGTGTCTGTCTCGTCAATCTCTTGCAAGTGGTGCGATATTCCCACAAGACTACTAGAATCTTCAAATCCGAGTCATTACAGTTTGCATTACATACCTTTGTAAGCACATGCTCCAATATTTTGTTGAATGCCTCCACAGTTTCGTTCGCTTGTGGATGATACAGAGTACTCTTCTTATGTTGTATTTATAGCTCCTTCGTAAATGCGCTTATTGTGCAATTGATGAAGTGACTCCCTTGGTCGCTCATCAATATCCTTGGACATCCAAACCATGTCAGAATGTTTTCAAATAAAAACATTGATGTTGTCGCAGTGGTGCAATCTATGACCTGGCCTCTACCCATATTGTTAAATAGTCTGTCATTGTAATGATATACCATGCACCAGTTTGCTTCCCAAGTGGGTTGATTGGTCCCATAAAGTCCACCGCCCATTTATCAAATGGCTATAATTTCACCTGAGGTACCAGTGAAGTCTCATCCCTCCGTGATGGTTTTCTAGTTCATTGACATACATCGCAGGTTCATGCATAATTAGTCACATAAGAATGAAGGGTGGGCCACCATAGCCCTATGTGGAGCACCTTTGATCTGGATCTTTGGGGCTAAGACCCAGAGGCTTGGATGTCGAGAGAGGAGGAGAGTAAACCTGCAAATTGTTATCATTTTATGCATAGAGTAACATAGAGTAAATAGACCACATAGAGGGGTGAGACTCAAAGAGGGTTCTTTGAGTCTCACCTCTCAAACCATACTAAGAAAAGCACTCATAACCAATAACCCAATAATTCAATAGAGTAATAGAAATGTAGGATGTCAAAAATCCTTGAATGCTTTATTGAGAAAGCATAGATCCTTTTTATAATATTATTACAATGTGCCTTGGGGCAATACCATGGATCAAAACCATGGGTTGTGAAATAACATGGATGAGAGAGGTAAAATGTGCCTTGAATCCATACCATGGAATAAAACCATGGGTTGTAAATTACCATGGATGAGAGAGGGTGGCCTCTCCATTTATGACTCACACATCCGAATTTAGACCATATGCCCCTTGAAATTCGGATCATTCTTCCCCCCTTAGAAAATGATGGTGCCTATCATTTCATGCTAAAAAGAGACCCATGATTACAATGTGTCGCTTTCCAATGAAGAGAAGGGTTTGATGTGGTTAACCAATAACCGTGAGTTTTGTGTGGTTGACTCATAACCATAACTGTGGGTTTTGTGTAGTTGACCCTTAACCATGGGTTTTGTGTGGTTGACCCATAACCATAACTGTGGGTTTTGTTTGGTTGACCCATAACCATGATTACAATACATAACCGTGGGTTTTATGTGGTTGACCCATAACCATGGGTTTTGTGTGGCTAAACCATAACCACGATTACAATAGGATTTCATAAAAGTAAAAAATGGTCTTTGGTGAAGTTGATGTCTCGATGCAAATCTATTAATAGCTTCTGATGAAGGTGATGAAATTGAATTTCATTGAAGACCCATTTGAGATATTGAAGAGACCTTTCCATCCATATAACATAATTTCTCTGTGGTGGTCCAATGAATGAGAAAATATTTGCTGAAGCTTAGGGGATGTGCATGCACTGGTTTTTCAGACATACATTTCTTCAATTGATGATATCTCCCAAAGAAGGGATCCAAACAATAAAGCGTGAAATACCCATTTTATCTAACAAAAATATATTTCGAATGAGATATGGTATATCTTCTGATATGTTCTGGGGATTATCTGGTACTCATTTCAATTTTCTGTATGTGAGGTCGCAATGTGTAGAAACATAGGTTTCTCCAAACAAGCATATCTCACAAACCAGGAAGGGCCTCTAAACCTCTCTGTGCAAGTTGTAGTATCAGTTTGAAGTTTGTAGAGACATGTTTCCCTTCAGTTCATCTATCATGGTGTTTATACGATGGTCATACAACTATGGATGGGATGAGATGGGGCTAGACTGAAGTCTCCTAAGCTCCAATAAGCATGAAAAAAAGAATTTTATTTCATTCCATGGCCATATGAGGATGAAATAATGATTGATATAAGAGTTTATAGATCCATAAAGGATACTAAGGGTTTGTAGAGAAAAATTAGATGTTGTAGAGATCATGGAACTTCTTGTTGTGACTTAGATATCCTGTATTGCCTGAGGACCAACTGTGATTCTTATAGTGTATGACCCAACAATGGAATCTGAGTGTGCCAAAAGGAGGATGGAAATATCTACATATTTTTGAACCCAAAATATGCTCAAACCCTCATTCCCATGGAGAGCGTACCTGCTCTGATACCACTGATCCGGATCTTGGGGGATGAGACCCAGGAGGCTTGGATGCCGAGAGAGGAGGGGAGTAAACCTGCAAATTGTTATCATTTTATGCATAGAGTAACATAGATTAAATGTACCACAT
Organism: Pseudotsuga menziesii; assembly: GCA_001517045.1. Lineage (NCBI taxonomy): Eukaryota > Viridiplantae > Streptophyta > Pinopsida > Pinales > Pinaceae > Pseudotsuga > Pseudotsuga menziesii. Next base: position 49,567 of record LPNX010708586.1, read on the forward strand.
GGAGGGGCGAGGCTCAAAGAGGGTTCTTTGATCCTCATCTCCCAAACCATACTAAGAAAAGCACTCGAAACCAGTAACCCAATAACTCAATAGAGTAAGAGAAATGTAGGATGTCAAAAATACTTGAATGCTTTATTGAGAAGGCATAGAGGCTTTTTATAACATCATTATAATGTTCCTTGGGGAAATACCATGGGTTTTGAAATACCATCGATGAGAGAGGTACAATGTTCCTTGAAGCCATACCATGGAACAAAACCATGGGTTGTTAATCATCCATGGATGAGAGAGGGTGGCTTCTCCATTTATGACTCATACATATGAATTTATACCATATGGCCCCTAAAATTTGGATCAACCTTCCTTGCAGTAGCTTTTCCTCCATAATGTCCACAAGAAACTCCCACATGGGCCTCTACCAAAATCTACCCTTATTCATGCGGAAGGACACATCACCGCAGAATCTCATCGGGCCCTAGTTTATATAGTTGTCCAACAATCAACTGGAAATATGAGGCCTTAACCACCAACTGCTTCTTCTAACTTGTAGTAAGTTCCTTCGATGAGGTTCGCGTCACCAAAAACTGAATGATTTTATCATAGTAACCATCAACCATGTCAATTTCAAACAACTGCGCATCTGGAAACTCGTCTTTAATGTTTGTTGGCTCTTCTCCTATCTCAATTCGGGATATATGATCAGGGCCAGTATTCAAGCAACGTGACTTCACGATTATCTCAAAATCAAACTCCTAAAAGAGAAGTAGGCAACGACATATCTTCCCCCCCAAACACAAGCTTATTGACTAGGTACTTCAAAGCGAAATGGTGTGTAAACATCTTAAAATTTCTGCCCAATAGGTAATTCCTAAAATTTTGTAGTGAATATTGTTAGTTTTTCAGCATTAATCTAGCATTATTAGGATCTTTAACTAAGAGAATAACAAGCACAACAATCAAACACAAGAGACAATGAACACAATGTTTTTCCTTGGGGAAACCATAAAGGAGAAAACCTTGCAACTTCCTCAGAGATAGAATCAACACCAAAATAGAAAAGCCCAAAACAGTAAGTGATATCCCGATAGCAGTAATCTTCTTCTTGTCTAGCCCCAATGTCTTCTCCTTCCTCAACTATGCGCTACACTTGAGTGTGGATGAGTTGTGTGATAAATAGAGACTCGTGTTCTCTATTTATACTAATATTGGCATGACTAAAACCATACTAGGGCCGACCTCTACTAGGAGAGTCTAATAAACCTAGTGCCCCTAAACTGTGGGGACTTTAATCCTTAGACAATCGGAGGGTAACCCACTATGACTTGACATGACTTGTTTACATAATAGATCCTCCCGATCGGAACATCGAGGCATGACAACATGACTCAATTACATAATAGATACATCCCAGAATAAACATCGGGTTACAAGACATAAGATACATAGATGAATACATTCCAAAGTTACAAATACATCAACATCCCTCTTAACTAGGAAGGTATTATTTCGACACAATTTTCAGCACTGGTCTTCTTCTCTGCATCAATTGGATCATCTCGTCATCTTCAAGTCATCTTCATCTTTGAGTCTTCTTCTTCTTTGAGTATTCAAGTCATCTTCTTTATCTTCAAGTCTTCTTTGTCTTCGACTCTTCAAGTCATCTTCTTTCTCTTCATCACGGGATCTGCATCATCATGACTACTAGCTCATCACTGCTAGATCATTACTTGATCTAGATCATCATCAAGTCTGGATCATCTCATCTGGATCACTTGATCTGGATCATCATCACAACTGGATCATCACTTGATCTGGATTGTCATCAAGTCTGGATCATCTCATTTGGATCACTTGATCTGGATCATCATCAAGTCTGGATCATCATCTGCTATCTCATAATGGTGCTATCTCGATTCTTCTTGTCACAATAAGTTCTACAAAGTCAATCCTGTAGGCCTACCTTTCATGTAGGTCTTCATCAGCGCTTATATCTGACACTTAAGTCAGAATGGCCTGCCCAACTCTTACATCTAACCACATCTTGTCAAAAAGGCACACCCAGCACTCACATCTGACCTCATCTTGTCAAAGAGGCCCAATAATCACATCTAAGCTCATCTTGTCAGAAAGGATCAACACTTATATTCGATCATGTGCAAGCACATCACATCGAAAAGGATCTGCAGTTACATCCAACCCCATCTTGTCAGAAAGGCCCAGCACTCACATCTGACCATGTGTAAACACATCGCTCCAGAATGGCTCAGCACTTATATCCAATATCATCTTGTCGGAAAGGATTTGCACTTATATTTTGACCATGCAAGAAGAATCGCATCAGAAAGGGCATGCACTCACATCTGATCATGGAGGAACTGATCCTACCATCGCATTAGAATGGCCCCCAGTCCCAGACTGAGCTACTTGGTAATTGACCAGGTGCCTCCATTCCCAGAATGATAGTTGCCCTTACATCTGTCCTACTCAACAAAATGGCCAACACTGACATCTAACATGGGAGGAACTTAATCCTTTATCCATGACAGAATGGTTCATCCCTTATATTTGATCAAGTGGGAACACATCCTTCTATCACATCAGAATGGCTTCTCAATACTGGACTGAGTTTTCCTGGTAACTGACCAGGTGCCTCCATTCCCAGAATGGTAGTTTCCCTTACATCTATCCTACTCGACAGAATGGCCAGCACTCATATCTAACATGGAAGGAACCAATCCTCTCACCATGACAGAATGGCTCAGCCCTTACATCTGACCATGGAAGGAACCAATCCTCTCACCATGTCAGAATGGCTATGGGTCTCATCACTTTCTCTTGGAGGAAACCTCAATCTGGAGAACACCAAGCTTCTCCCTGAAGTACTTGAACTTTAGCCTAGCCAATGGCTTCGTCAATACATCATCTATCTGTTCCTCCGTCACAACATATTGGAGATTCACTGCTCCCTTCTGCACCATATCCTTGATATAGTGATACTTGATCTCGATATGCTTAGACTTGTCATGGAACACTGGATTCTCTGACAACTTCATGCAACTCTGGTTGTCACAATGTATACAAGTAGCATCCAACTGGAGATCGAATATATCAGACAGTAGCTTCTGCAGCCATACTGCCTCACAACTAGCTGAACAAGCTGTGACATACTCTGCTTCAGTTGTACTCAGTGCCACATAGGATTGCTTCTTGCTAAACCAAGAGATCACACCCGATCCCATACTGAAGCAACATCTTGAAGTGCTCTTCCTATCAATGGCACTGCCTGCCCAATCTGAATCAACATAACCCTCTAGGTTAATCTTCTGATTTGCATCATACTTGAGCCCATAATCAACTGTACCCCTCAGGTACCTCAGAATATGCTTTGCAACATTCAAGTGAACATTTCTTGGATCTGTCAAGAACTGGCTCAAGGTGTTCACAGCAAAGCAAATGTCTGGTCTCGTGTTCGTCAGGTACATCAAGGACCCAATCATCTGACGATACATCGTGGCATCAATCGTCTTTGATGAACCATTACTCAATAGCTTTAGGTTTGGTGCCATAGGTATGGCCATAGTCTTGCAGTCCATCATCCCAAATCTCTTTAGGATCTCTACTACATACTTTCCTTGTCCAAGGAAGATTCCATCTAAGCTCTGCCACACCTCCATACCTAGAAAGTAATGCATCATGCCCAAGTCCTTCATCTCAAACTTGGCAGCAAGCTTTCTCTTCGTATCAGCAATCAACCCATCCATACCTGTCACAAATAGATCATCTACATATAGTAGAAGTATCATTGGGTTTCCATCCTCAACCTTGTAGTAAAGGTTGGAATCTGATTTACTCTTGGTAAAGGCCAAACTAGATAGAAAGCTATCAATCCTGCCATACCATGTCCTGGGTACCTGTTTCAAACTGTACAGGGCTTTCTTCAATCTGCATACATGAGACTCCCTGTCATGTGTCTCAAAACCGAGTGGCTGCTCCACATACGCTTCCTCTTCCACTACACCATTCAAGAAAGCAGTATTGACATCCATCTGGTGTATCTTCCATTTCATCACTGTAGCCAGAGCAAGTACTGATCTAATGGAAGTGTATCTGGCTATAGGTGCAAAGGTTTCTTCATAATCTATTCCTTCTTTCTGAGAGAAACCTCGAGCCACAAATCTTGCCTTATATTTTTCAATGCTATCGTCTGCAACATGCTTGATCTTGTAGATCCATTTGGAAGTTACAACTGACTTCTCTTTTGGTCTTGGGACAACATCCCAAACATCATTCTTCATGATCGGCTGATACTCTTCAATCATAGCATCCTTCCATTCTTTCTGTTCTACCGCTTCTTCATAACTGGAAGCTTCTTTATCAATGAAATCACATAGTAAAGCTACATACTCGAAACAGGATCTGGTTCTCTTTCTTTCTCTGTGATTCTCTTCTGGAGCACCATATATTTCCGCACCTTGGATAAGTTCTCGTACCCAAGCAGGTTTCCTCTTGTGAGGATTCTTCTCCATAGGTGGATCTATAGGTCTTTGTGGTTCTTCGAATTCTTGATCTTCTTCTTGAATTTCTTCATTCATGGTTGTGTCATGAATTCTGGGTGCTTCTGCTTCTTCAGGTTCTTCAGTAGGTCTCTTTCTGGATTTGTTGTAAGCTGTGTCTTCATCAAATTTCACATCCCTGCTGATGTCAATATTCTTGTATCTTGGGAAATAGATTATGTAAGCCTTTGAGCTTTCAGAGTATCCCACAAATATACCCTTCTTTACTAAAGGATCTAATTTTGTTCTCTTTTCTTTTGGAATGTGTATGTACACAGGCCAGCCGAATATTCTGAGATGGCTGACTTCTGGTTTCTTGCTGGAGAAGACTTCTTTAGGAGTCTTATTCTCAAGTACTCTATCTGGAGTACGATTATGTACATACATCGCTGTTCTAGCAGCTTCCTCCGAAAGATGCATAGGAAGATCTTGATCATGAAGCATTGCTTTAGCAGCTTCCATGATAGTTTTGTTCTTCCATTCCGCAATCCCATTCTGTTGTGGATTATAAGGAGTGGACAACTCCCTCTTAATCCTTGATTCTTTACATAGCTCTTTGAATTCATTTGAAGTGAATTCTCCGCCATTATCTAATCGAAAGGTATTGATCTTCTTTTCAGTGTGATTCTCGATCAAGGCTTTGAATTCCTTGAATTTGCTGAATACTTCGTCTTTATTTTTCATGAATTAAACCCATGTCTTTCTAGAAAAATCATCAATAAAAGAAACATAATATGTATACCCGCTTAGTGATTTTGATGACATAGGACTGCATACATCGGCTTGGATGATTCCCAAGATTCCTTTTTCTTTGCTTTCACTACTTGGAAATGTATTCTTTGTGTTCTTTCCTTTCGCACATCCTTTGCAGACCCTGTCATGTTTTGCTTGCATTTTTGGAAGACCTTCAACAGCTTTGCCTGCAAGAGGTAGTGCTCTGTAATGCACATGTGCAAGCCTTCTATGCCAAAGTTCACTTGGATCTACTGTGTCATGGACCAGGGCTTGTTCTGGATGGCCCTTCAATTTGTACAAAACTCCTTCTTGTTCACCAATCACTATTGCATCATCAATAGTCTTTCCTTTTGGCCACATGATGACTTTACCATCTATGAATGCAACCCTCATTCCTTTTGCATCCAATGTTGATATGGAGAGAAGGTTCTTCTTGAGTCCTGGCACAAACAATACTTCCTTCATTGTTAGAGACTTACCAGAGTCTAGTTTATAGGAAGATTCCCCACTACCTTTTATTGGATATTGGTAGTCATCTCCTAGCTTCACCTTGTGAGGTGATTCATGTTCTGAGAGCTTCACAAAGGATTCCTTGAATCCATTCATATGTTTGGAGGCCCCATTATCAATAAGACAATCATCACTTCCATGAGTAATGTTTCCTGTGAGAGTGGAGATCAAAACATATTCATCCTCGCTTGAAGAATCTTTACTTTCATATCTGGATCTCTTCTTGGATGGTTCATCATCCTCTGCAGCATGAGCATGATGTCTTCTTTTGCTTCCCTTCTTCTTGTGAGGACTACTTTTTTTCTTAGGACAATCTCCAGCAAAGTGTCATTTTTCATCACATGTATAGCAAATGAACTTAGACTTATCTCTAGGATTTCTAGAGTTATTCCTCTGATGAGAGTACTTACTTCTGTGATGGCTGGATCTAGATTTATTGGATTGTACTGTGAGAGCTTTATATTCACTTCCCATCTTCTCTTCTCGATCTGCTATCCGAGATTCTTCTTGAGAACATTCTTCCCATAGTCTGCTGAACTTGACTAACTTCTTTCTAGCACAAATCCCTTGAATGAAAGAATCCCATGTCCTCGAGAGACCATCCAAGGTGGTCATCACAATTTCTGCATTCTCCACTTCTTCACCTACTGCTTCTAATTGTTCCTTGATCTGAGAAACCCTTGTGAAGTAATACTAGATGGTCTCTGCATTCTGGATCTTCACATTCTTCAGTTGATTTCTCAGAGTCATCTTCTGGTTTATGTTCTTCCCTTCAAACAATTTGGTTAGGGCATCAAACATAGCTTTAGGTGTCTTGAGAGAGGACACCTGTGGGATAAGGTGATCCTTGATAGAATCAGCAATGATCCTCTTTTCCATAACCATATGCTTCTTATGTAAGGATTTTGCCTCATCTCCCTCTGGAACTGGAACGTCCTCATGGATGTAGGAGTCTAATTCATTTTCTTCCAGGACCAGGGAGATCCTATACTTCCAGGCTCGGAAGTTATCGGCTCCCTCAATCTTTTCATCAATCTTGGTATGATGAGACATCTTAAATGAGAACCTCAAATGGAAATACAAAATATTTTAGATCTTACCAGGTTCAAGATGTCGGATATGAAACTTGAGCTGAAATCCTGTAGTACTAGATTAGGAGAAAATTAGGGTTTTGATTTTCCATAGTTATGTCTACCCAAATGCCTTGAAATTTTTCCATAAATTTGATTTTGGGGAGGAGATCAATCCAGGCCTGGGCTCACTGAAAAATTCCTCTTCTGTGAAAAGCCCTAATTTTTGGCAGTAGTGACGGGTCCAAAACTGAAAAACCTTAGAATTGGATTCTGCTTCGACAGAAAGATGCACCCTAAGGAGGAGAGTTATTCCACCTTACTTTTGCTGAAAATATGTGGAGGAAGATCCATAAACTAGGAATCCCTAGTTCTCGTAGCTGCACAGTGTCTTCTTCTCAGGTTAGCTCTGATACCATGTTAATTTTTCAGCATTAATCTAGCATTATTAGGATCTTTAACTGAGAGAATAACAAGCACAACAATCAAACACAAGAGACAATGAACACAGTGTTTTTCCTTGGGGAAACCATAAAGGACAAAACCCCGCAACTTCCTCAGAGATAGAATCGGCACAAAAATAGAAAAGCCCAAAATAGTAAGTGATATCCTGACAGCAGTAATATTCTTCTTGTCTAGCCCCAGTGTCTTCTCCTTCCTCAACTATGCACTACACTTGAGTGTGGATGAGTTGTGTCATAAATAGAGACTCCTGTTCTCTATTTATACTAATCCTGGCATGACTAAAACCCTACTAGGGCCGACCTCTACTAGGAGAGTCTAATAACCCTAGTGCCCCGAAACTGCAGGGACTTTAACCCTTAGACAATCAGAGGGTTACCCACTATGACTTGACATGACTTGTTTACATAATAGATCCTCTCGATTGGAACATCGGGGCATGACAAAATGACTCAATTATATAATAGATACATCCCGGAATAAACATCGGGTTACAAGACATAAGATACATATATCAATACATTCCAAAGTTACAAATACATCAACAAATATACCATCACCATACCTTCTCTCTCTGTGGTCATATATTTTTTCTCTATAGACGATAGCTTCCAACTAGTGAAAGAAATTGGGTGATCTAGATATCCTTCTCCCGGTTGTGCGAGTACCACTGCCATCCAACAAACGATGCATCGACATGGACATGGAAATCCTTGTTCCAATCAAGTAAAATTAGTATTGGTGCAAAAGCCATCTTGGATTTTAGTGTGTCGAAACTTCCTTGACACTCTTGACTCCATGCAAATGCTACATCTTTCTTCAACAACTTCTCCGTGGGAGCTGTGATCGTAGCATAACCTCGTATGAACTTGCAACAATACTATGTGTGCCCCAATGTCGCTCTAAGCATATTCACGTTCGTAGGCAGCGACAAGCTCAAGATCAACGAAATATTCGCAAGGTCAACCAATAGGCCTTGCTTGCAAACTATGTGACCCAACATCATCCCAAAAGGTGCATGGAAAATACACTTCTTTGAGTTTAGTGCGATCTGATGCTGTTGACATCTTTCATTAGAGGAAATTTCATATTAAAATGGGCCTTCCAAAAATAATACAAATTCCATGTCACCATGTATTATCCAATTAAAATTATTTAAAATTCAAAAAGGGAGCACCTCTTAAACAATTTTTTAATATAAATTTGGGGATAGCTATCATAAAAAAAAAACTATTTTTTTGTTCATATTTTTAACATATCTCCTTGTGTTTTTACTCAAATTTCGATCGAGAGAGCTCAATGGATGCAGAATTAAATTTTTCATCCAATGAGTACCCACTTGGCATACTTTTGAGGGGCCCTACTACCCCAAAAACATGAAATACCTGAAAAGATGTGATGATGATGTCACCATCACATTTTTTCAGGTATTTCTTGTTTATAGGGTAGTGGGGCCCCTTAAAAGTATGCCGAGTGGGTACTCGTTGGATGAAAAATTTAATTCCACATCCAACGAGCTCTCCCGATCAAAATTTGAGTAAAAGCACAGGGAGATATGTCGAAAATACGAACAAAAAAGTAGTTTTTTCTTTTCTTCCTCCAAAATTAATAAATATTATTTTATTATTTTAAGTATTATTTTATAAATTTTCCTTAGGAGGCCCATTTTGAGTCAAAATTTCTTCTAATGCCAGCATCAGTCACAAGTTTTCTAGATGGTCTCTGATTAATCCATAAACTATCCAGTCATCCATATAAACTTGCAAGAACTTATGAATAAAATCTTTGAATGCAGCGAAAACAACCTAGGAAAATATCGCATGTGCATTCTTCAACCCAAAAGGAATCACAGTGTACTGAAGACAACCCCATTTAGTAACAAATGTTGTTTTATGGTGATCCTCTTTTGCGATCCTGATCCGGTGATAGCCATAAAACCCATCCATGAATGAATACATTTCCTTACTGCCTACCCCTTCTAGAACTTCATCAGTAAATGGTGTTGGAAATGGATCATGCATACACACATCATTCAATTTTCTTAGGCCAACGCAGATCCGAACCTCACCCGTTTTCTTATCTTGGACCACCATGGGAATGATCCATTCTGATTCTTCAATTGGATCAATTATTCTAGCATCCAATATCCTATAAATCTTAGCTTTTACCCTCTCATTATATCATGGGTTCAGGTGATACGACCTTTGTCTTACTAGTTTCGCATGTGGATTCAATGGAATCTTCATCTCTCCTAAATCTCCCAGTATCCCCTTCATTTTAGAAAACTTCATAGGGAACAAATCTTGGAATTCATGCAACAAATCTGTAATCTTTTCCATCTCTTCTTCGTCCTAGTAGTCCCCGACATTCGCAAACTTTGGGTTCTCCTCAGTCTCAATGTTGAATTTTTTGATCATCAATGGCTGATTCATTGTATTTGTCGGTACATCCGATGCTGCGACATCTCGACTCCCTTCTGTTTCCGAAATATTGATATTCCACAGATCATCACCATCTAGCTCTCCTGACACATTATAACATTCCATCATCGACTGCATGTGACAATGCGCATGTAGATCCACCGGATACACGATCGAAAGTACCTTCAGAACAACATCGCGGATAAGATGCAATGCATTATGAACATCTAGATTGGCATCCATGAAACTGAAGGTGTGAGTAAAGCAACCTTCCAACTCCTCCCAAGAAGTGATCTCTCTGCGCAACTCAGCTGATACATACGAAGATCGCGATATTTCATCCAATGTGTCGACAAAGGAATGGATCCGCTCATCCTTTGGTCGCAATGCCCATAAGGTATGACACTCAATCAGATGATCATCGAACCTATTCCTCCTGTCATACCTTCCATCATGGTACACTTCCGCATCTCCAAAGCGAACTGCCATCAATCTTCGACACTGTGACCATCCAATGATAGACTTCTTATGGATCGCCCACTAGTGTGCTGGGGTCTCCTTCGTCGCTTCCTCCAACGCCAGTAACCGCTGTGGTTCTGACACCTTATCTTTGAATTCAACAAGAAACTCATATAAGTCAAGCAGTTCTTCATAAATTGGAAACTCAATGGTCTCAGTCACGACACGACACAGTGATTGCGTAATCAAGCCCCACTTTCATAGCGACACTTCATTCAAGTAGTTCTTCCAGTTCTCTAAAGCATCATTAGAGTCAGAAGACGCAGATATCGCTACGCCAACCGAGTTCCCCATCAACAGTTAGATGGACATAATATTTTGAAATGTTATATGCATGATCCCATCCTCTGAAAACTTCATCTTTCACTAGCTAAATATACCTTCTCCCTTTGTTTGGATCCATCAGAGCAATGACTCTGATGCCTTGATTCTCAAACGTCATTACACACTTCTTAAAATTGATCACCGCCATATTATCGTTGGCCCATCCGATCTCGAGCAATACAGGATAGGAGCCTCCACCGTCAACAAATTCAATCACATTGAAATCAGCATAGGTTTTCATGCCTTCAACTTCCACAACAAGGTGCAGAACTCTCCCAATTGGCATTACTCTGGCCTGGTTAGCCAGTCGCAGCTGTACATGAGACAAGCTTAGCGTTGGAATCCCCATATTTTACCTTGTCTATGTTTTCAGAATATTAACATCTGATCCTAGATCCAGGATGACCGAATCTACCTCATATTCCCCATTCTGTATGTTCATGCGCATTTCTTTCCTCGTCTTTTTCTTATGAAAATAATTCACTATGGAATCCTTCTGTCCCTTAGCCGATTGATACAGTAGAGTCTCAATCTCGGCAAGAGCGTCGAGATATCTTGACAGGAACATGCAAATATCAAATAATTTATGCAAGGCACCATGGTGTCGTGATGGTCTTGCCTCCAAAGTGGAATCAAAATCAGTAGGAATTTCATAAACAAGTAACTTACCAGAGTTTTTGTGCATCTCGTCCTGTGATTCAAATAATGCATCTTTCTTCATGTTGACGTCAAATTGGACTTTCTTCTTTCAAACTAACCGAACTTGTGGAATTAGACTATCTTCTCCAGTTGTCACATCTCGACGAGTGACGACAACGACATCAACATATTGCATTCTGGGATCCGTCGAGATCGTTGCACCATTGTCCTTGATTTTGGTTCAGTGGTGGATTCACAGGTTGATTCACATTCTGATTTGTATTCTGATTATGAAGTGGAATTTTGTTCTAAAATGGAATTTGGTTCTGATTCTGACTCTGGAACTGGTTGTGTAGTTGATTCTAGTTCTGCAACTGATTCTGATTCAACTAATTCTAGTTCTATAATTGGGTCTAATTCTGCAACTACAAAATATTTTGTCCTGCCACCTTGCGATCAGCTGTGGACAGTTCTCAACAGTGTGATCAATCATGGTACAATACATAAACAAACACTGCAAATGTGGATAATCTCTCTGATAATTCCCCAGTACCCCACAATTATAACATTGGATAGGTCTGCAACCTCATCCTCCTCATCCTCTAAATCCTTTGTAGAATCCTCCTTGCTACTAGTACTGTGGTTGAGCAAATTGTTGTTGCAGGGGATTCAGCTGTTGTTGGAATTATTGTGCTGATTGAACGTACTGTGGCTGCTGTGGAGCCATCTGCATATGATTATATTGTGGTTGTGGCGCAAATTGTTGTTGTGGCTATTGTGGTATAAATTGCATTTGAGGTGGTGGTACATACTGTGGTTGAGGTGGTAGTTGCACCACCTACAGGTGCAACAGTTGTACTGCTTAATGATCCTCTCCCTTCACATAATACAAGTCATATGTTCTTTCTTGGAGTAGGTCATATGCACGATAATCTTTATCTTCATGCCTGAAAGATTGACAAAATGAGTAGTATAGGTTCGTTGGCTTCATCACCATCTTCTGCATATACCCACATTCCTCATGTCGATTCCCATATACTTGAAAAATGCGACACCATGGTACACTGCCACAACTCAACAAGTTCAATGCCACTAACAACAGGTAGTTTCATAAATCTAGGAAAGTATCCTTGGTATGTCTGTCTACACGACATCGAGTGCACCAGAGATCCTTGTGTTGTTCTTTCCCCTCCTTAATGTCTTGCAACTGGAGTGTCAATTTCGCCAACTGTGTCTAAATTTGGTTCATACCAACTACATTTTCTTCGACGGGTGAAGCTTCCATCTTCATGGCGATATTCAGAGCTTTGCTCTATGTCGCAATATTTTGTTGCATAACTGCTAGTCTGATATGAGTTAGTAACGCTACAATGAACCATTTCTTATGCTAAATTTCGTTCATCTCAAAACTAACTCTTTCCATTAGTGTCTTGAATCTTTGATCAAAGTCCCAAACAATCTCGTTGGGATACTACTTAATTTCCTTCAGTTTGGTAATGTACTGTGCTTTAGACTTTGGTTTTCTAAATTCTTCAATATGTCATCTCCTGAATTCCGCCAGCTTTTTTACCAGAGTCCACGTAGGAACTTGTAAAAATTTCATGTACGAATATAATTCGTGACCCCAAAGGGTTGTTTCCAATTGGCCCTTCTTAACATCATCATACGTAGTTTGTCTAACTATACATACCACCTCACATATGAACCAATATTGTTCTGGATCCTCGGTCCCGTTTCCATGGAACACAGGTAAGTTCGCCTCATTGCCCGCTATTCTTGGCCTTCTTCCTATAGATGTTGATCTACTACTACTATTAGAGTGTTGCTGGCACGTTAGACACGTCGATGTTGAACTTGTGTTTCTTCCTGATTGCGATGTAGTGCGCGAAGGTGTGGGTACGTTTATGCTAGGGATTGATCTTGCCTCTACCCTGGGCGTAGTATGGGTCCGGTCGTCCTCGTTGTCACTATGGGGTTGCTTCGTCCCGTGTGGTATTCCTTCAAGGTCTTGCATTTTGATCGCAAAAGGACCTTCCCCTGTCCTCTTCCTCTTCTCTTGTCGAAACCTTTCTCCTCCTATCATAAGACCACTTTCTTCCTCGGCTTCCCTCGCAGTCTTTTCATAAATTGCACCCATCTGCTCCATATCATTCCATTCGTCTCCCCCCTTTCTTCATGGTATCCACAACCCCCGCACACCAGAGTTATACTACTCAAGGTGCATAATCAGTATGCCTTTTTCATAGACAATCATCTTCATTAACACTTGCAATGACGATAAGAACCTACCTCTTGGTCCATTGAAAAATTCCCTTTCTACTTTGTTGTAGTACTTAGTAGTTTTAACTGCAAACTTGGTGATATAACCTTCCAAGATACTGTCCAACCAGACTTCAACAGCCCTCGATGCTTTGTTGTCGGTTTCCTGCAACTCCTAGATTAACTCAGGCTCCAGGACATTGGCTCTCCTCCTTGGAAATCTATCTTGCAATAGATGAATCATGCCAACCACTCGTACAAGATGATTAGGAATCCAGATAAAAAATACTCGTGTGGACCATCGTGTATGTATCTTTCCAACCACTTATTCGTCATCAGTCTAGGGTTTTGATTTTCCCTCTAAGGAAATTCTTGCATTTTTTGGTCGAACCAATCTTGAATTTCTGGTTTGGTCGGATGCCATATGTCCTTCCCTCAGTTGCAACGAGGTCCCGACAACGGAACCATTTGTTGACACAAACCCAACCAACAAAACTAGTCGACAATGGTTCCCACTATATCGACAGCCAAACCACCGCGACCTCCTTGAGCAACAACCCAGACATATTTTACCCTATTTGGCAACACCCACATAGCGGATGAAGTCTCACCTGAGATGTTCGAGGGAGAGCTAACGGAACCAAGTTTCCATAGAATGAGAGAGGACAATGTGCATCAACTGATCGACCTAGTACAAGATTAATAGATATGATATTTCACTTAAGCATTAACAGAATCATTCCTCATTATTCTTAAACTGATCACATCATTCAATCATAGCTGCAGTAAACATATCGATGGACAAACAGATCCAACATGATAACATCATTTAAAACAGAGAAACATCGCATCGTAGATCCATGTCGCAGATTCACATAGAATTTATCATTGAGTCACAAAAAACAGTAAAATAGTAAAACAGAAAAGAACACATTGATTCAGATCAACTTTCATCTTGTCATATTACTTCCGCGCAAAACCATAGATTCTCCAGAACAGTTCACAGATCAACAAATATCAATTCAGATGCTCAAAAATATTCTCAACAAGGATATTTAACATTTGCAATTCAACATCTACTTATAGGCTTGCGCCTTTATATTCAAGGTCCACTTAGACAATCTTCCTAACTAATTCTTAACTAATTCTACAAAATAATGACCAATATCCGTAATATATGGTCCAAAACTACAAAAGGTGACACAAAATATATAAAACATTCTATTCTCTGCCTTGCATGACATCTTCCACTTGCACACTGTCTTTGAGCTTGCGTAGCATCTGAGATGCTGCGTAGCTAACTTATCCCAAACCCCTTGACAACAAGATTATTCACACCTACCTACCCTACTTACTGAGTATCAATGCCCAATCGAGTAAATTTCAACTTCTAGTGAAGCCAATCAAGCTAATGATCCCATAAACAAAGTTTATCCTCATGCTTGATAAAAAATAGAAATGAAGGACTTAATGGCAAAAGGTTATGACAAGGAAATTGATCTTTACTGAAAAGACATAACCAGCCATTATCACTACAAAGATTTTCCACATATTCAGCCACTGGGTCATGAAAACCTGCAAATTTTTTTGTTATGTACCTGTCATGATAAGGCTGCTCCAACTGTAGCTCCTATAGCACCTTGTCAAGATGATCTTCAAAATATTATTGAAAAATGTATTCATGACAATTTGCAAATGAGACCTCAACTTCTTCATCTAAAATTTTAGAATTCAAAACCTAATTCCTTCCAAATGTTTCAAAAGAAATATTATTGTGTTCTTCAATAGAATCAGGCAAAATAATTTCTGAATTTAAAAAGAATAAAGAAATATCCCATTTGGAATCCTTATCTTCTTCTTGGTGATCCAATCTATTATTGCAGGTTGTCGGTTCTTGAGGTGCATCATCCAAGTAGTCATCCTTACATTCATCATATATAGGAAAGCTGAAATCTTCTTTGAAAACATCACTAACAGAAATTTCAACATGCTGATTGCAATTTTTATAAATAAAATCAGGATGACTGTCTTCATGTGGGTCACTAGGCTGACCCTCTTCCTGCTCATAAGAAGAAGGATGGGAGTGCAAAGCATATTCTAGTTGTTCAACCTTCTCATCTTCTTTGGGTTTTAATCCCTTAGGGAAAATTGTTGTTTCCCTCATAGGTTGGGACTGATGGCATGACTGCTTTCCCTTTTCATTATCTATCTCTGGCAATATCATATCCTCAAGTTTCTGTATTTTCTTAGAGGCTCTTAATCTTTGTTTCATATATTCAAATGAGGAAAAACAAAATGGCAAACATTTATTTTTCAGCATGCTGATTGCAATCTTCATCAATAAAATTAATATGACCTTCTTCTTATACATCACCTTCCTGCTCACCTTCTTGTTCATCATATACACGTGGGCTAATATTTTATTTAAAACCACCATTAACAGGGTTTGTAACAGGATGATGACATTCTTCATAAAGCATATTATCCCTTTGAAGAAATTGTTGCTACAAAAGGGTGATTTCTGGTTGAACAAGGGCATCCTCCTCTTGTGACAAATTTTTAGAAGCTGAATGATATGAGGGACAATCTGATTTACATTCCTCACTTCCTTATTGGCCACACACAAATTGACAAGAATTTTGCAAACTATCATCAGTTTCATAGAAAGAGATATAGTTGGTTGAAATAGAGCTTTGGCTTATGCCAACTTCAGTCAAGGAAGACATTACCAACTGCTGGAAATTTTTTTGCATATCATGGAAATTGGTTTGTATTTCTTTTTGAGCTAAGTATTCATGTAATATTTCTAAAATATCTTCATCCATATACTGATCATCACCGTATATTTCTTTTAAATTTTCAATGAACTTTTTATCATGCATGCAACAGTCTTGAATCAAAAACAAAGAAGGATATTGATCTTTAAAATGTTCATGAAATGTTGTATGGAAATATCTAACAGAATATAAACTTACTGATGACAATCCCTCATACCATGACCTTGCATTCCCTTCTAAACTAATCATGAACACTTTCATTAAATAATATTCATGCCATTCAAATCCCAACTTATGTATATGCTTATGAAATCTAAATAAATGAATGGCAACATCATCCCCCTTTTGATCTTTGAATATTGGAAGATATGCTTACCAATCTATATTAGGTATCCGATTTGGAAAACCAGGAATGTGAGCAAGATTCATAGGAGCATACCTTATAGTTATAGAACTCATATTGATGATGACGAAACTGAATCAACTCCTCAAAATTTGTGACCCTTTGACAGTGGAGCTGCCATAGAACATTATGAAGACTGGATTCTTTGCAGATGGAGTTTCCAAGTGAAATATGCACAACATTCTTGATGTTTGACTATTGTTCACCACCAACAATCAAATATCCAACTTTGTAGCTCATACCCAGGGAATATTTGAACCCTCGTTCCCCAGTTAGGTCGTGAGTATTTCCTAGTGGAGTCACCTTCCAAAACTTTGAGTGGACTCGCCAGAGTATATACAACCAGTATGTGTCTATGAGTGGCTGCTCAACTAGGTCGTAGAACTAGGAAAATGTCATTTTCCCAAGGATATAATAGTGATTATTTCCCAACAATGGCGTAGAGATGTTATCACCCAGTAATTTTTCCTATGGTTGTAGTAGGAGAATCACTGGGGTAACCATTTCAAACCAATATTTAAACTGTATACTAGCCTATACAGTTAGAGAGGTCTCTCTCTTGTCATAGGGTCATTCACATGTACATTTGGCTTTAATAGGAATTCAGAAAGCTATATTTATGAGGGGAAGGGTTGTTGAGGTTTTAAAGAGTGTAAGATAGACAAACATGAAGCACCATTGGGAAATGGATTCAAAACCTGAAACATTCAAGGAATTACAACAAATAATGACCAGTGATAACCTTCATACTCTGAGGAAAAGTAAGTGTTAATATTCAGCAAAATACCTTTGAAAGATGGCACGGGGAAATGAGAAGAATCCCAGTAAGACAGGAGGCACCTATCTGTGGATGAATCTCCCGAAACACCTTTAGCAGAAGCAACAATAAATGTTGATAAATGAAATGGAGCATGTAATAGACAATGAATTCGAAGACATTTACCATAAACATAGAACAAACATGTTATCTAATGCAGGGAGTGCTAAACAAAGAACAAATCCCTTGCATACAACTAGAAACACATTAGTGGAAATTACACAAACATAGAAATGAAGCATACAGGGGAAAATAGACTAAATAGTGAACACCGTGATGAATCTCAGACATTTAGGGTATGATTTGCATAAAATACTTCCAAGAAAAAGTTTCGGTGCTACAAAACCAAGCACAGAGGCTTTAAAATGAATGTTGAACCTTTTCTTCCTCCATAGAGGTTACATTTATAGTGTCATGGGATCCCGAGACCAACCCTGAAACAAAGCCAAATTCATTTTACCAAAATCGGGAATCAATCCCACACACATAAAATCCTAACAAATTATGATCTAGAAGATTCACCATGATCACGAGTGAATCAGGAAAGCACATTGGGTTGTGTGCGATGGGAAAAAATAGAAAACCAGACACCTAGCAGTCATGCTCGCTTGATTGAAAACGATGGTTCAAAGCACCTCCAAAGGCCTACAACAGTGTCATTCCTCCTTGCTTCTTCCACCCGTGAAATATCTCTGGACCGTTGATATTTTATCTGAAACAAGGATATGGAAGTATGTGTCTAAGCATGTACACTTTGTAAAATTACGCTTAGTTCTGGGAAATTAAACCAACAACACTTTGAACTAGCAGAATTTTTCTTAGTTGTAGACTTGATTAAACTTTAATCCTAGCTGTCGAAACCTGTGCCTCCTACCGAATTTTGTAGATCTGAAATGTTCATTTATCTGTGCATGTTGGATTAGCAGAATTATTTTCCACCATAGATCTGATTCTACCTTCGATTTGGGCCATTGAAAACTGCGGGGTTTACTAGATTTTGCAAATCAGGAGATCTACTTATCCCATGTGCATGTTTCCATTTTTGCATTGTCGATCTTAGGAAGAAACTCTCTGAGCTGTTGATCTGAGGTCCAGCTATGGTCTGTGGAAAGTGGAAAGCAGGATTTCAACTTTTTATAACCAGATTTTTTCCCTTGCCACTTTCTGCCCTTTTCTCCTTTCCAAGCCGTTGATCTCCGGTGGAATCTTTCTAGGCCATCGATCTTGTGGAAAGAGGAAAGAAAAATTCTAACTTTTTACGATCAAATTCTGCATCTTTCGCTTTCACGGAAGGTGGAAGTTCAACCTTTTCACAACTAAACTTTGTATTTTGGCTTTCGGCTTTTTCCTTTCCGCAAAATAATGGAAAGCGAAAGTCGGGTTTACCAACCTTAATAACCAAATTTTGGCCCTTTCAGCTTCCGCCTTTTGGATTCCATTTGTTTACTTCTCGCTTTCTCTTGGACCGTTGATTTATGTGGATGCCACCCTTGACCGTCGGATCTCGGAATGCGTAAAGCAGAAATCGGGTTTACCACTTTTGATAACTAAGTCTTTGCCTTTTTCGCTTTTTCGCTTTTTCGCTTCCGCTTTTTCCTTGGTGAAATGATTTTCGGCCTTTAAGCTTCTCTGTTGTGCATCCAGGCCGTCTGTTCCGATCAACTCTTAACCTTGATCAAATATTTCTTATCCAAGCATATTTATAAGGCTAAAACTTGGGATTTTTAATAATTTTGCACTTCAAAGCACTAGATAAACCCCTTAGAACATGTAGGAACCCCATCAATATCCTTCAAAGTCCTGTGATATGGAAAAAATTTAAACCTTACTCTTTCTTTCATTGGTCTAAACCTTTGCAGGGGAAGTAGTGCAGATGCCTATGTGAAAATCTTCAAAATTTAGCACAGGTGCTAACAAGGGGTAAAATAAGTGCATAGTGTATTATCCCATAAATTTTGTCTTAAAAATGAAAGTGAGGAGATCTATTTATATGATCTCACACTCACTTTTTAAAATATCCAGGCCTACATGCCTTAAAATAAGTCAATTTGAAATTCTAAAATGTCAACTGAAAATTAAAAGAAACTAATAATAAAATATATCCTAAGGTAGGCTCCAAGTAGGCTACGTGGGGTATTTGTACCCCCATGTGCCAAAACACACTCAAATGAGTGAATCACTCCGAATGAAAGGTTGGAGTGAGCTGGATGGAGGTCGTTATACCCCATCTAACGCCTAGAATGCTGTAAAATACCTCAACGCCCTCCTCAAAGCATAAAAAGGCCTTGCATGGAGGGTGGATTTCCTTTGAGGAAATAAGGTGAGGGAGAGCAAGGACCCACTGACTGAAGGGCTAAGATGGTGTCCAAAGTGGATGCGAAATGAAGACGAATGTCTTGTACCCAAAGTAGAGGCTACCAGAGCACATAAATAGGATATGGAGCCATGATACCCAGTGGTCTACCCTTAGGGGCCCCAGACACCAACTTTGAGTTTAAAAAAACCCATTAAAGGGCAGTCAACTGTGCCATTAAGCCATAGTACCAATAAAGGAGGACCAAAGGGCCCAACCATGACCACCATTGCTCAATAACACCTCTCCTGGTTGAAAAAATGGCCTTCTCTCCCTAGGGTACACCTAAAAGTGTGTTGGATACAAGGTGCAGCATAACAATAGTCATTCTAGATTTGAAACGTAAAAAAATACTGATTATTAAGTTCGTGGAAATCAACGCATTTGACTAAAAAAATGCAAAAACAAATAACATAAGTAGCATTTAACTTGCAGCCTATTGTTTTTATTTAACTTGAAGCTTATTGTTGCTCATAAACCATAAGGTTAATTAATTGTACCAGTAATATCCTATCATCTTTCTACAATTGCAATTACAATTAGGAAAAGGACCCTTCCTTTCCTATATAGAATTTAGTTTTATTAAAAAACATTTTCATGACCCAATTCAATTTTCATTACCAAACTAATTACATGGCTAAATTCATTTATCATTTTCAAGTTAAATTCATTTATGTAGCTTTTACGTTTTGAAAGTTATGTTAAGTAGAGCATAGAAAAAAAACCTTTATCGCGCTAAATCCTGTTTATATTTTCTAATTTAGATTAGAAATGTGAAGAATGTATGGTGATTTATGCGACTAAATATAGTTAATAAGGATGATGATTTTCTTCGATGAAAAGTCTTTAATTTCGACCATGTTAAGATCTCAAATATTAACACTTAAGACTATGACCTAATTTCTAATAGCCATAAGCCACATGTAAAAAAAATTAACAAAGAAAATGTCAAAGTAAAGTTAAAAACCTAAAATTAATGTAAGTTTACTTAAAATTTAAAAGTATCCAAAGATATCAAACAATTTTGAAATTATAGATACTTAATAAATTAAAATTCAAAAAAAGTTTTAATGCATCTAAATTCATTGTTGAACATGCTAAAAAAAATATTAATAAAAAACCAAAAATAATTTATTTGTCTTTTATATGATCCAAATTTTCTCTTATCTGAATGTCACGTTATTCATGTCTATTTGGTGAGGATTAAAAAAACGTTTTATGGAATCGATCATGTTCTAAGTTGAAACGTTTCTTCATAAACTTATTTAGGATTATTTATGACATCAAAAATCTAATTCGGCATACATCGATGAATCTGATGTCGATGATGACATGATGATGGAGGCACTGGCAACGATGTGATGATGATGATTCGTTAAGGAGGATGGTGACGCTGTGTCAAAGACGGTGATGGTGGTGAGGACAAGGACGATGACAATGGAAAGGGAGGAGACAATGATGACGGTGACTCTTTGATGATGACAATGTGATGTTCTCAAATTTGTCCATGGATAACAATTGCCTAAGTCACCTAGACTTGTTCATGTTTATTAACCTAGGTGGTGATTTCGATTTATTGTTTGTTAATCCTAAGGTCCAAAGTTAGGAATAATGCCACATCAAAATATATTAAACTTAGAAAAATGCATAAAAGAGATGGTGAACCTTAGTTGATTCATAAAATAAACGAAGTCGAAGTCTCTATGTGGTTGAAAATATTGAAAATTTCCTAATTTTCATAAAATAGTGAAGTAATTATTGGTGGAAAAGAGTCAAGGAAGAACAAATCCAAACTAGTGTGAAAGGAAAAATCCATGTTGCATTTTCATTATGAGTCAAGCGAGTAGAGTTGGGCCACACAAGTAACTATTTTCCCCAAAAATAATATTTTTCCCATCCAGTTTGAATTAGAAAGTAACATTGGGCCAAAGGCACTAAGAGAAGTAATTAAATATTAAAAAATCATTTCTCTCATAAATATTGGATTATTAATATTTTATTTATGATTTTATGAGAGGATTAGCATAAGAGGTGGTCAAAATAAGTTGGAGGGAACTATGGCCCATTTGGTTAGCATTAATGATCACAACCAAATGAGAATAAGTCTTGTTCACACTTCCCTAAGGAAGATTGGTGCTTTAGAGGATAAGGTTGATGGTTTTGGCTAAGTGGTTATAGGCACATGGCTTCCTATCAACCATTGTGTTAGTCCCTTTGTATTGGAAGTTGGTGCATTAATGAAGACAAATGGTCAATTAGGAACCACCAACTACATAGTGGGTGGTTTTGAATGTTCCATGGTTCTTTTATAGTATTGACCAAGTGAACACACATGTGTTGAATAGGTGGTTTTCATCCACCCATGGTATTGGTTGCTTGTATTGGAGATCAATAAAAAATAAAAAGGGATCAAGGTCACATTAGAGAGTATGGTTTGTTTAATATTAATTTTTGTATTGGAGATGCTTATGCTTCTCATTGCTTGGGTGATGTGCCCCTTGCAAGTAGTAGGGAGATATGCTCCTATGTAACATTAAGGAATGTGATATTCAATCTTCTCCACAGATATTCAAGATGCATTACTGCTATACTTCCATTCCATTTCATGTCCATTTGATGTGTTGGCATTTATGTTCTAGCCAACACTAGTTTATTGTATTGATTACGTTGCACAAAGAGTGATCTTCTTTGTTTGCTTCCCTCTTTCAACTCTGGGAGATTCCCATGCACAACCATTGATGTAATGTACTACAATAAAGGTCAACATTATGATCCATTAATAAAAAATATCATTTGCTTACTTCTTACGTCTCTATTTCTAATTCTATGTTGCATCTTCTGGTGAATATTGACATTTTGCAAGTTTCTCTCTAATTGTCTAATAGACACAACTCCAAATATATGATTAATGGATGCTTCTACTAATGAACAAATTGTTGATCAGTACTACATAGCTTATGTAGGAAATCATGACCCCTTTCCTCCCTTTTGAAGTTGCCATAAAACTAGCAATTTCCTCTGCTCTCAATTGCATTGGATATCTAAATAGTTTTGACTTTTGATACAATTACCTGATCTATGGATGTCTAAATTGAAATACATAATTTTCTCTAGGTAGGTAAGATGTAATAGGACCCATACCACCTTTCATATCTAGAAATTGTGGTCCTTTAGATACATTTGGAGTTGTTTGGTAATTACCTAACTATGCATTCGTGAATTCTCAATCTTTCCCCAAATCCTCCCAAATTCTAGAATAACCTTCCAAACTCTTAACCCATTGAACCTACTACAAAATTTTTGTCTTAAAACATGCACCAGAATTAGTGGAGGTTCCACACAATTCGTGGGATCATTTCCTCAGAGTCTTTGGCTTTTCCAAAGGCTCGTCCTAGGTGTGATGCACTCTTGAATATGTAGTCTGTCAAGGAAAAGTATTTCCTAAACTCTATCTAAGTGTCATAGATGGTAGTAGGTGTGCTACAAGTCCCATCCCTTACTACATACTAGGAAATAGTTGGTTTTTTATGCCATTCAGAATTACTTAGGAATAGGAAGATTTTGGCTTGTAAAAGTTAGAATTTGTGCCTAGTTTCAAATTTATCCATTTTGGTTCTTGTTTTCAAGTTAGCGTCTCCTAATATCTCTTATTTTTAGATTAGGAATACTACAGATGACTTAGCAAAAAATATAGATGGTGACAATGATGACAAGGGAAGTGGTGGTGGTGATGGCATCGACAGTGGCAACGATGATGATGGTAGCAATGGCGACAACGATACTGGCAATGACAACGATGACGATGATGGCTGCAAGGATGGAAGTGGAACCAATGATGATGACGAGATTGACAACAAATACAATGCTTTGAAGATGACAATGATGACGACAATGTTGACGAAAAACATAGAACCCAATTTGGTGTATGAGATACCTTGGGATAAGGGACCCCCCTCTACACTGCAATTTAACTCCTAAAGTCTACATAGGTGTACATAACCTACCCTGCTTAGGATCTATGACCCATAGATGTATTCCTTCACATTACAATGATATTAATTAAACATAACATATATCTATGTACTTGGTTTACTTTGCACGTTTTTCATGATAATTTTATTTAATAAATTTGTAAATACACATAATAATCAATATTATTTTTACTGATTGAAAAAAATTAAAAGTAACAAAATGTAATTATTTTTTCTTTAATTATTATTACTTTTAAAATTCAACTTTCAAATTTATAGTTTATCTTCATTGATAAAAATATTTGACTACAAGATTAAATGTACTTAAAAAAAACTCACATGGAGTGAATGTCGAAAAAAATGAGGAAATGAGTGGAACGTTACCGCATTACACAATAACAAAACAACTCACCCAAAAATATTGTATTTGCCCTTTTTTATATATTCCTTCATTAATTGTGCCACTTCTTTTATTATTTAAATTAATAATATTAATTGCCTAATTCACATTTTCAAATAATTAATTTAATTTAGAAATAAGATAATTATAAATATCGATTTGACCACTTTTAATTTAATTCATTTATTTATTAGTTGTTTCATACACCTCTTTTGTTATACACACTAATAATATATATCAAAACTTATATTTAAATCATATTCTAATAATTATTTCATATTCTCATATGGATCAAGTTTAACTAATAATTATATATTTTTTAATAGAACTTAAATTGGGTGATTCGAGCATTATTCGTGATACTCTTTTACTTAGATTCAAATTTAGTTCATAACATATTATACTAACATTAAAAATACCTGATTCTTTATAAATAATAAATATTTATATTTTTATTGACACATTTATAGACATAACCCTTAGACAAAGCTGAACAATTAAAAAGAAATGTATTTGAGCATTTTTCTTTCCACCATATTTACGTAGGATTAAAAATAGTAAATTCAACCATTCCTTTTACATTCTTGTAGGTGATAATCAATGAAGTATTCTACACGTGCACAAGAATATTTGACATTTTGACATATCTTATTTTGCTTGAATATTAATATAAAGGCGTTGGAGAATACGGTGTGGTTCTTAAAAATAATATATTCATAAATTTATTCAATTATTTTATAAGAAAAAGGATTCGTTATCATAATTGTATACAAGTGGGTAATGATAAGATATATTGCATAAAGGAGAATTAGTTTACATCACTTTATTTTTATTTTGTAGGAATATTAATGTAAAGACATCTTGAGTATGGTTATTAAAAGCATATTTTGTAAGACAAAATGTCCCTAATTACCATAAAGTTTAAAGTTTATTCCATAGGAATTCTATTTACACTAACATCATGATATTTGTGATAAAGTTATGTAATATTTCATAATGGCAACCTCTTTTATTGGCTAAGTATTTTCTGAACATTGAAACCTTATGTTTGGAAGTACTACGTATTAGGATAACTTGTATTACCTATTAGGATATTATTATTATCTGTTGAAAAGGAAAACTAAATTTGCTTGGGTTGTATGGGCTGAATCAATGAATGAGGGGTTCTAGTTTTTATAGGGAAAATAAAGATGAGCAAAGAAGATTAACAAGATTAACAATAAAATTAATTAAATTGAAATTTAAGTAAAATAAAAAAGGAATAAAGAAAATAAGAAGAAAACAAACACAAATATGAAAAGACATTTCTAGAATATGTCACGACCTAAGAAATTAGCTAAGAATAGGAAATGCCTCTTCTACAAAAGAAGAGAAAAAATCATAAAGGGATATAATTTTCTTGGTGGAAAAATAGGAAGGAATACAAAAAAAGATAAATATGATATCTAAATGCAAGAAGAGGAATCTCAAAATTGAATAAAGAAGAGAAATCTCAAAATTAAATGCAAAAACAAAAAGCAAGATGGAGAGAAAAGCTAATAAAAATATGAATTTGTAATGATCACGAAATGGACAATTGAAGGGAAGAGAACTAGCTCCTTGATATTTGCAAGCAAATGATGAAGGTCCAAGTTCAGTCATGATTGAAAGTTCTCTATGGCCATAGAGTGTGAGGACTATGGTTTTGAGTACCAACTGGGAGGAGGACTACCTATAAGGTATTGCTTGTATAAGTTGGAGTAATGATTGCTGGTTTGGCAAGAGTACTACATGGAATGAATGATGGATACTTATAGTTAGGGACCTTAAGATGGGATGCATATATGCAAATTAAATAATAAAAATATGTAAAAAGAATCCTAAAAATCTATCCATAGAGAGACTAAGACTCGGGTTAGGTATGGCTCTAGGGAAACTAGGAATTAAATTTTCCTACATATATATGGTTGGGTGTATCAGGCAAGGCCCCACAATAGTTGCACATTATACTGTAATTCATGAACAAATGAATACCTAACTTAAGACTTTTTTGTACCTAAATACTATTGTTTTCTAAATGCTAGTTTTTGTTGTTACGTCTATACATGCATCTATTCTTTTTTAGAAGCCAACAATGTGAAAGGACTATAGATGGTAATGTTAATGAATAAGTTGATCTGGAATGCATGTATGAATTTGAATAAATCTGGAATGTATATACTATCCTAAGATGATTTTAAATGCAAATATGATTCTAAGTAAAAGTTAAAATGCATGCACTATACTCTTAAATTTGTAAATTATTGTTCTAAGATCAACATTAAAAATAGTCTAGTACATATGCATGTTATGTGTTTATGCCTAACTGCAGCATTACGAAACATAATCCAATATAGTTGAATCTTATGTGTATAAGCCTAATAGTTGCATTGGGAAGCAGAATCTAGTACAATTGTATTGATTCAATTAATTGTCCTATGGCTACATTGGGAAACCAATTTCTAGTACAAGCATTGATGATTATGATTAATATGATTGATATGGATTTAGCCATTGCATTGGGAAGAAATACTATTACAGTTTTATCTATACATATGAAACCTAACTGTTTTATTTGGCAATGTAATTTGCTACAAGTAAAAGAAGAAGCAAGAAATGAAGTACTGAATCTGTAAATGATTTTCTATAGCTATAAATAGACAAATAGAGAAAGAATGAATATAGATAATAAAATAATAGGGACAACCATAGGCTAGATCTATGACATGTGAATTGAAATACAAGGAAAACATTTTAATTCTATGATATCTATATAAGCAATCTATAGCTGGAAAATAAAGATCTAGTGGAACTCAAGAATCATGGCTAGATTGGGACCCACTAGAGAACCCCAACGAGAGACTAAGAAAGAAGAATAAAGTCATGACATGTGATTTATACCCGAATGTAGAGTTAAGTATAAGATGCAGTTAATATATTAATACTTGTAAATATCATAATAGCAAATGGATTATTTTCCTATATCTACGACTTCCCTAGTTGGGAAACACGGCCACTCACCAAATATTATACAGTATGGTTAAAATTCAATTAAAGTTTGTGTATAAGTAATTTTACAAAAGAGATCAAAGTAAAAGCTCCCTTCTAAGCTACTTATCTCTGATAACTATAGAGGGAATGAATGATACATATCTCAACTTACATGAGTGTTTATAAATTCATCGAGGAGTCCTGGACACATGACCATCTCTTTGACAAAGTGGACCTTAACCTGCATGAAGACATACAAACAATTTCGAGGAAAAAATAATATAAAACATATAATAAAAATGACGAGTAGTTACTAGGAAACATTGCTTACTTGGGTTGTCGAAGTGATACCCATCAAAGAATAATTGCATGCAACATGCATAACTAAGTTGTTGGTGGATACTAAAATGTAAGATTTTTTTTATTTTTTATAATAAAATATTAATCACAACGAAAAAACAATCAAAGTAATGCTTCATCTAGAGATTAAGTAATGCATGGAAGTTGCTCAAGGTAAATCATTTATATTAGGGATAACAATAATTGTTGCGCATCTAACTTCCTAAGGGTCCTATACTCATACTACAAGTTTGATGGACACTTCATGAAAGAAATGCTCTATCTCTATACCCATAAAAATCAAAAGAATGATCTATAGTCAACTAAGCATGTGTGTATGTGCATGGAATCTAAGATATAAATGTTGAAAACATATATATGTATATGTGTTGATCTTAGTACATTTTGACCAAACCAACTGAGTGGATTAGCGCTATAAATGTGTAGTCATAAATTTATATGCATTTTGTATGAATGTTTATGTGTGTGTACACAAGAGGTCGAGCTCCGATCAAAACCAAGGATCAAAAGGGAGGACGATTCCCCCATTCTAGAAAGTTTAATAAGAGACGACGAGCCTCTATCAAATTGATTATCCGGATCTAAACATAAAGCAACCCAATCATTAAATATTTTCTATCAATGAGAGTCGTAAATATTATGAGTAACAATCATGGTATAAACCTACCATGAGATGTGCATCATATAAAAGAATAACTCCTTCAAGAACCGTGGAATGAGTCCCTTGCTTGTTGTTATGGAAAAGTTTTCCCTATGGACAAGTGAAACCTCCCTTGGATCAAGAATCCTTCAACCCAAGACAAAAGGTAATAAATGGTTCTCTACTTTCCCTTTTAATATATTCTATATTACATAGACAAAATGAGAAGAGAAGACGTGTAACAAACTTAAATAACAACAACAATATATATATATA
>LPNX010708586.1:78782-110237 GCA_001517045.1 Pseudotsuga menziesii
CCAAAGTGGCTTTCCAATTTATATATATATGGCACTCACTTTGTAATCTATCATCATATCTATTCTATCATCAATTTATATATTATTATGGCTTATTTAATATTCCAAGTCTTTTGGTAATATTATTTGTGTAAGCGGATAATTATTCGCTTCAAGTGGTATCAGAGCCTCGTTGGCTAGATCCCGGCCTTTGGCCATATTTTTGGCTTTTAGCCATTACCCAGGTTTCCCTGAATTTTTGGGTTTCACATTATTTACACCTTGTGTAGATTTGGGTTTCCCAAAAAAATAGGACTTTGTCCTTCAAAAAAAAAAGAGGGTAAAAGTAACTCCCCCACAAAAAAAGAGAGTTAAAAAAAAAGTG
The DNA here is from genome assembly GCA_001517045.1 of Pseudotsuga menziesii. Taxonomy (NCBI): domain Eukaryota; kingdom Viridiplantae; phylum Streptophyta; class Pinopsida; order Pinales; family Pinaceae; genus Pseudotsuga; species Pseudotsuga menziesii. The sequence continues at coordinate 79,147 of LPNX010708586.1, forward strand.
AAGAAAAAAGTAAAACCAAAAAAGAACTAAAAGAATGAGGAAAAAAAAAAGGTTAAAAAGAAAAGATAAAAGTTAAAAAAAAAAAGAGGGTAAAAGTGAAACCACTCCTGGTTTCTTAAAGTGGGTTTGGGTTTGAATATAAAAAGTGCATAATAATAACTACAAAGAAGCAAGTGGGATTTGTACCTAAGTGGGGAAGGTAACACTTATTCCTCCCAACCACCCAATCTACTTGCATTTTACAAAAGTATTGGAAAAAAATAAAAGTCAAGGACTAGAATTTGGAAGGTTATATATTATTTTATATAACTTAAGTTTAAAAATAATAATAATAATTATTATTATTATTTTATTAAAAAAATAATTATTTTTGGAAAAAAGAAAGGTTATTTGACCTAACAAGAAATAGTCGAAGAAAGTTTTTTCCAAAAGAGACATATTGAGAATTATTAAAGATTTTGTATCTACCCTTTTAGAAGAAGCGAAGACAAAAGTGAAGTAGAAGCATAGTCACAAACAATGGCTACTACATATTCGGAAATGAAGTTACAACTACAAACAACAGTGGACGAGTTATAACAATACAAGGTGATCAATAAAAGTCTACAAGCTGAGGTTGAGATGAAAAAGTGGTTGAAAGAGTGGAAAGACGATGAGAATCACCGCTTATGGAATCAGAATCAACAGCTAGAACGAACCATAAGAGATAACAAGAAAATGTTATCTGATCAGGATAAAGAAATATCATGTCTAAAAATTCATAATCAAAACCTAGAAGACCATATCAAAATGTCAAAAAATGACAACAAATCACCATATGGATGCGATAATGAATTAGAAGAAGAAATAAAGCATCTAAACAAACTCATCATGGAAAAAGATGTTGAATTGGCGCAAGTCCAGATGAGGTTAGAAAATCAAGGAGCAGAGTTATGTCATCATAAATAGAAAAAAGAAAAACTCCAGCAGTAGTATGACGACAGTAAGAAGACACATAAGTTAGAACTGACAAAAGTCAACAAGGTTTTATCAATCCATTCTGAAGAAATTTTTAGATTAGGTAATCATAACAAGACACTAGTCACAAAAATTAAGAAGTTGAAAAGTAGTCAGAAGATAGAACAATCTACGAAAGACATTGAAGGAAAACTTCTAGACAAACAGGAAGAAAATTGTTGTATCAGAAGGCATAATGAAGATCTTAAGGAACAACTTAAGAAGTATGAAGATGACAGAAAATCACATGTAGAAGTGATTAAAAAGTTTCAAAATGATAACATGCAGTTAGAAAACAAGTTGGAAAAGATACAGAACAAAACCTTAAAACCTCAAGAGATGAAAACACAACTTTCTACTCAGATTAGTGCTAAAAAAATGACACTCGTAAAAGAAAATGACAATGTGAAATTTCCATATCGACACCCCAACCATAAAAACAGATATTCTAAAAAGTGGGAAGTGTCGAAAGATAACGATACCAATGTGATCAAATCTCCTAACGATAGATCAGTATGGAATGCCCACAGTCCACAACAAATCAATTTGGGATGGATTGATTCATCCACATATCGAAAGTTGTGCTCAACTCTTAGTAGTTCGTATCGACACGTTTCATCAGCTGTGACACCACAAAAGATGATGCAGAAACATTATAAGGCTTTGAGGACAAAGCCTTTCTAAGGGAGTGGCAATGTAACAAACTTAAATAATAACAACAATATATATATCAATATGAATTATTAATATTAATACATATTGATATTCATAATTAATAATTAATAAATAGTTATTAGTCAACTATTCTAAAATGACACATCCTTTCATGGATGGTATCCAAAGTTCCTTTCCAATATATATATATATATATATGGCACTCACTTTGTAATCTATCTTCATATCTATTCTATCATCAATTTATATATTATTATGGCTTATTTAATATTCCAAGTCTTTTGGTAATATTATTTGTGTAAGCGAATAATTATTCGCTTCAAGATGAGAGAATGAGATATATGACTTAAATCCTTTTCGTCCGTTGTTCTCACTGCTCCAACCCTTGATCTTGATGCCCAAGATTTTGGTGGAAAAGAAATCCTACAAGGAACAAAGCAATACTTCCTTTTTTACAAGATAAATACTTTACGGCAAGATAAATGTATTATGTTATCATAAATGTATTCAAAAAAATATTAAAAATTTGAAAAAATATATTTACATTTTTTTTTTAACAATCATGTGTATATGATTTCCGTATTCATATAAAAAGTATTGATTTTGAAGTTTTAAAATGATAGTTTTTTGGGTTGCACTTTTGCGTACACAAAAAGTATTACTTATATTACTTATATTAATAATTTAATAATAATTAAAATATATCATAAAATAAAATTTAAAAAAATGTATAACAATCTTAAAAGTGTCTCTAAAAATCTTGTTCAAAAAAATTAGAATTAAAAAAAGAAATGAAGATAGATATGGGGGGTCGCGGTTTTGTGAGTACTTATGAGATGCTGAAATAGCAATAAATGACCTTTAAAAAAATGAAATAAAGATTTTTTTTTTAATAATATGAAAAAAATACCTTATAAAAGCTCATTCACAATGAAAACTTTTGTTTCATTACACCATTATTTAATTTTTAATGGTTTTGTATATATTTAGTTCATTGTATTTTATAAAAGTTCTTCGTTGCAAAAGGGGCAAAAGTGAGACACATTACCATGCTTTTACCAATCTATATATATAGATCGAACATGCATACAATGAATAGCATAATCATGAGGGGTAATAGGCCAAGTTATGTTATATGGAAATCAACAAATGTTGAAGTATTTAGAACCTTAATTTTGGTGGTGGAGCAACTCTTCCAATATTTCCTTTCTAGTCCTTTGGATACATCACAAGATCATAATTATGGAATTCTAAATCCCTCTCCCTACAACTTACTAGATTAAGGATTCTCTCTATTTCCTCCTCCCCTTTCATAAAAAAATGGACTCCATTATATAGGAGTTGAGGCAAAAAAACCATAAGATAATTTGAGGAGAGGATTGGATCAAGTTTGTATTTAGTTTATCAAGTTGATATTTGGCTCTACTTAAGACATAGGGGATAAAGATCACTTGAATCCTTAACTAAACCAAATAGGTATTCTCAAATATTGACTTCAAAATAAAGAATGATTGGTTATAATCACTTCATTGATCCCATAACAGTGACCACGTAGTGATGAAATGAGACTTCGTTTTCTGTCTTAGAACTGAGAAGAGGACAATAGAAAGGTTTCATCCTCAACTTCATATGGGGAAGGAGGTGATGAAAGGAAAAATAGACAAATAATTGAAGGTAAAGGATAGTGTTTTGCATGGGGGCTTCACTTGTTGACCAATATACTATCACGTTAGTTCATATTGTGGGTTTTAAAATTATAAAAAATTGAACCAATATATTGCAGGTATTGGCGGGGATGAGGGGTTTAAGGTGGGGGTGGGAAGGGTGGTTTATAAGGATTGAGGTATAAAAATGGGTGGGGAGGGGGTTTTAAGTATTGGTAGGGGGTTTCAACAAAAATAGTTTGGGTCAATATCTCTGGAAATTAAGGGTATTCTTTAATATCCCATGATCGAACGTGCTATGTGACAGGTTCACTAAGTGAAGTCCCCATGGTGTTTTGACCTCCAAATGATAAGTTTTCCCTATAAATGTCTAGGGATCATGACAAAAATTCCTACATGGTGATGAAAGTGTGACACTTAATAGTGTGACAAATAGGTGTGTAACAGATGCTCCATAAAGTGTGAGTCCATAAGAGAAACTAATAGCCAAACAATTTACAAAAATGTGTGCAAGGGTGCTAGGAGAGAGTTAGGTGAAAGTTGCAACCAAACATCAAATGATATATATGTATCATCCCTGAAGTAGGCATAACGATGCTCAAAATAAACTGGCTCAAGGCATGGTCTTTGAACAATACACTTTGAATCCAATCATTAGAGGAAATTTGGGGTCTAAAATGGGATTCCTAAAGAATATAATAAAATAATAGTTAATATAATAAAATAATATTTATGAATTTTGGAAGAAAATATAATGAAACTACTTTTTCTTTCGTATTTTCAACATATCTCAGTGTGGTTTTTTACTCAAATTTCAAGCATGAGCACTCCTTGGATACACAATTCAATTTCACATACAACAATTTTTCACAATGCATACTTTTGATGGACCCCACTCCACAAAAAATGAAAAAAAACATTAAAAAACATGTTACTTTTAAAGTAACAATTTTTTAAATCTTTTTTTATGACAGATATGCCAAGTCAACCATTATGGCTGATACATTTTCTTGAAATTATATTGTTTGGATAATTTTTTAATGAGATCCATTTTGGTTGGATCTTTTTCTTATAAGGCCCATTTTAGACCCCAAAATTTGCTATAATAAAACCAGTGATTGAGGATATAGACACCAAAATTACAATCTGGATCCATACCTCCATGACTCAATTAGGTCATAGCCATGAAACAATATAGAGTGGAGTTGTGATATTAAAAAAATAGCCACAAACCAATACAAATTTGATCTATGTGACAACATATGTATTGGTTATAACCACTTCATCGATCCCCTAACAAAATATCTCAATATAGTCATCATGTATGGAGACTATTTGAGTACTTAGAATATCTCAGTATAGTCATCATGCTGGTGAGATCACCAGCATGAGGCCTATACTGAGATATTCTAAGTACTCAAATAGTCACCATCACAACCAATTGAGGCACATAGAAGGGGTAGGTGCATATGGGATTCCTGGGCTCTTCATCGTGATCTTGAAATGGTATGATTCTAACCATGTGAATAGATGTGTTGATGTCAAACATGGTAGAAACCACTTGATTATCGATCATTGATTTATATTGTTAACAAGTGTGAGGGAAATCACCAATGATGAAAATGAATCCCAAGGTACCCTAGTACATTACAGTGAATCCTAATAAAGGAGATGCAGTTGAACACTCATGGAATCATTTGATAAGAATCTAGTGATGTAAACCTACTGTAAAAAACAAGGAGACTTTCTATTGAGGCATGCATGTTCCAAGGTATTAACTGGATTCTATGTCTAATTCTCAGATAATATGTGAAAATCGACAAGAACAAACTCGCGCATGGAGATCTGTTATGAGTCCCCTACCATTGACATGAACATGACAAAGGAAATTGATGTAAATTAATATATCAAATGAGTAGAGACTAAAAAAAATATAAAAGTTGGTAGTACAACAGAGTGGTTGATTTAGGATGAAATTTTCCTCGAACATTGTGAGGCATGGAAAGTGACTTGGAAGCATTGAATCGATGAGATATGAACCAAAACATAGTGGCACGATAATTGAGCTACTCTTTGGGTGGGTTGAAATAGTATAATGACTCATGGGATTGGTATGAATAAAAGACAAGCATATTACCCAACTGTAAGAAAAGGTGCAAACATGTGCCATGTTCAAGGGTGAAAACAAACAATTGATATAATACTTTCCAAAAACTGACCCACTTCCCTCAAATTCCCCCCCGACATGATCAGCAAGTACCTCTTTATTTTTTAAGAATCCCGAGGAGGATAACAAATTCTTGGTATATCTCATATTTAATGAGTCCCTCATCACATGTATAATGAACCTGATGAAGGAGGGGTTTGGTACCATATGGGTTCTTTAATGTATAATTTTATGAGCACAAATAAGACTGCTTTGTGGTATTTTCATGTTTAGAGAGTTTGAAAGAACTTAAAGAATACTCTAAGGTTGTATTTTTCGTAAATTTAGTCCCATGTGCCTTAAAAAGCATAAAACAATACAAGGGAGAACTCTTCTAGCCAACGTTGACTAGAGTATTCATTCTTTGTAACTATTCCATTCAACCCAAAAAAGGGTTAAAATTATACTGGACTGACGTTCTTTCAAATCCTTTAATGACCGTTAATTAAAACTACTTGCGAACAACTTGTGTGATTTATAATGTAATAGAGTATCATTTCAAATAGAAAGAAGTACAAATACCAAATGAATTATTTGGAATCTTCTTGTTCGGCCCAGGGTAATGAGCTAGGGTTTGAGGTAGCGAGGGATCGCGGGGATGTAGAGAGCTGACGATTGGAGGTAGAGTAGCACTAGATTGAGAAGGCAATGTCATTACATTGTAGCAAGTGGGTGAGTTTTTGAGGGGTAGCATAGGGAGGTGGTCACTCCCTCCCCCTTTTGAATATTGAGGAAATGACGGAGGTCAAGTAGCAGATGGGTGGTCGCGACAATGGGGAGATTGAGATTGGGAAAGGTAGCGACATGGAGGAAGGCTCCCGTAAGTTGAAGACGAGATAGGGGGTTGTCTCCCACGAGATCAAGCAATATTGACCCTTCAGGTTTTATCATATAAGGTAAGAGAAAAGGTAGAGCTATGGAATGAGAAAACATTGATTTGAAAAATCATCAGGATATGGCCAAAAGAGAGGGATCTTGTACGATGGATCAAAAGTAGTTCCTTTTTCTAAAGAAAATAAAGTAAACCAATGAAGATAATATCCTAGAACATAAGGGAATGCAACCATCCCAAGAAAATCAGGACTATTGCAAGAAATTTAAAAAAGGAGAAACCAAATATCCTTTTTTTACACGAGACAAAGTGTAAATAAAAAACACTCAACAAGTTAGGATATAAGATCTGGAAAGGATGTAAGGATATGGAGGTGGATTCCACGTGTATGGCAGAAGGATTGGCGATACTATGGCACCCTGAATCAATATGTTTGACTGAGTGGAGGGAAAATAGTTTCGCATTGTTAGCAAGTTTCACCATTCTTGAAACTGGGGTAAGAGGAACCCTTGCGGATGTATATGGCCCAAGTGCCTTCCCCCCAAAACCCACTTTTATAAAGTTATTGAGTTGGATAAAAGATGAAAGAGGTGAAAGTACTTGGATAATGGGGGGGATTTCAGTTTGATAACATCTCTGGGAGAAAAGAAGGGGGGCAGAGGAATATGAACAAATTCAAGGAAGATTTTAGTGACTTTGTGGAACAAAGTGAACTGGTAGATATAGAAACTGGAGATAGATGGTATACATGGAGAAACTGACAAGGAGGAGTACACCACATGTCATCTAGAATAGACATATTCCTTGTCTCAGAAGACATAGCCAGAGGAATAGGAGAAATATATTTCAGTGTCCTCATGACAGCAGGTTCATATCATTAGACTATAATCCTACAATGGGATTGGTTTGGAAACCCAATCAGGAAACCGTTTAGATTTGAGCGGTTATGGCTCAAACATAAATAATTTAAGGATTTGGTACAAAAATGGTGGCAGGAGATGGTTCCCCCCATGGGATAGGGGTTTACCAATTCCATCAGAAGTTGAAGGCTCTGAAAGCTAGGATCCACATGTGGAATGAATAAGACTTTGGGAATATATTTCAGGACAAGAAAAGGTTGATTGAAGGCCTTGAGGACATTAAAAAAAAAGGTATGGAGGAAGCGTGGGGAGAAGAACTTAAACAACAAGAGAAATATCACATCACTCAGCTTGAATCCCAAGAAAGACAGGAGAAGATGTTTTGGAAACAAAAGTCAAGAAACTGATGGCTTCAAGAAGGGGAACAGAACACCAAATTATTCCACAACACGGCAATCCAAAACAATCAAGGGTCAAATATTCACAAATTAAGGAAGACTGCGGGTGGCCAGGTTAAAACTAGAGGGGAGATAGAATAAGAACTGGTCCAGTATTTTGAGGGAATTATGTCTGAAGATCAAGCTGATAGGAAGAATGATATCGAAAACATCAGAAGACTCATACCAAGAGTTGTCACCTAAGAGCACAATGAAATGTTGATCAAACCCATCGAAATCTAGGAGGTGGAGGAGTCCATGAACCAAATGGCTCTTGGAAAAGTACCAGGACCAGATGGATTCACAAACAAATTCTTCGATCACTTTTGTGATCTGATTAAACAGGAAGTGTGGGAAATAGTGGAAGAGTCAAGGAAATATTATGGAATCCTAAAGGATTTTAATGCAACTTTCCTGAACCTCATTCCCATAGTGGAAGGAGATGACACCCATAACAAGTTCAGAATCATTACCATGTGTAATGTGACTTATAAAATAATCTCAAAATTTGTAGCCAATAGGCTAAAGCCAATTCTCCCAAGCTTGATAATCCCGGAACAGTAAGAGTTTGTAGAAGGAAGACAGATTCTAGATGGAATTATCCTGGTTCATGAAACCATTCATTCGTTGAAGTCTACCAAAAAATTGGGCATGTTAGTTAAACTGAATAATATAGATAAAGCTTATGATAATCCAAGCTAGCAATATATGAGAAATATGTTATGGGCTTGCGGTTTTAGAAGAGAATGGATTGAATGGATCATGAATTTGGCCACCACTCCATTCTACTCTATCTTGCTGAATGGATCTTCAACCCAAATAATGAACCCAACCAAGGGAATTCGATAGGGGGATCCCCTGTCTCTGTTTCTCTTCACCCTAATGGAAGAAGGGCTTAGCAGGTTAATACAAGACCAATCGTTTAGAAGAGATATTAGGGGATTAAATATCCATGAGGGGATGCACATACCAAATCATCAGTATTTTGTGGATGATACAATGTTAATGGGGAACCCTTTAGTGCAAGAGGCTCAAGCCTTCAAGAGAAGTCAGATGATTTTTTCTAAGGCATATGTACTCGAAGTCAAACCTGAAAAATATAAGGTTTTTTTCTTCAACTCCTCTAAGGTCTACCAAAGGAACAAATTGTGGATCCTTGGATTCGCCAAAGGTTCTCTCCCATCAAAATACTTGGGAGCTCCGCTAGCTGAAGGGATGTTGGGGCGCGTACCCTAAGGATTATTAGTTTTGGTAACTTCGTGGCTGTTGGTAAGCGGAGTATGGGTCAAAATAGTCTTAGGGGTGTCAGGGTAAGTAAAAACCCCTTTTTGTAATAAACATGTGGTTTAAATCCAGGGTTTAGGGTTTGGGTGCCCATGGTTTGAAGCCATGGTTTTGTAATAGCGTGATGTATAAATAGATATCTTTGTAAATAAGAAAAGGTTAGGTTTTATGATGAAAGAAAGATTAAGGTGAAGCTAAGATTGGTTTTGTAAGAAAAGGTTAAGTCCCAGCTGTGTGCGTGGACGACCTCTGCAGCTGTGTGCGCAGAGGGTTTTTGTAAGGAAGATTAAGGAACGACGTACGGCTGTGTGCGCAGGGGCCTGCTGCTGTTTGCGCGGCTTTTGAGGACTGAACGGATCTGCAGCTGAGTGCGCAGATCAAACTATGGTTTTGTAGCAAGTTGAATAGAACACAGTTTGTGGACGTAGCCCCTACACTGGGGGTGAACCACGTTATATCCGGTGTTGTGGTTTCTTGTGTTGTTTCTGTTTCTGTTTCTTTTATGCATTAATAATTGTATACATCTAATAAGTTAGATCGCTGCTAATATTTAGCTTCGCTGTGAATTCCCTGTAGTGGGTTGAGCAAGTCACGACTGTTTATTTATTTGTGAAGTTATATGTGAATGAATGGTAAAGCTTGTAATCATTGATTAATAAGATTATTAAAGGGCTAAGGTACAATAATCCCCCCTCTCTGCTTGCAGAAACCTTATTCTGCGGCACCCCCATAGCTGTTTCGGGTGAGACTGCAACCTGTGCATAGGTTGTTGCCGAAAGGGCCAACTCTATGGGTCTTTTGTTGGTGCGACATTAAAGGATTAAACCCGGGTCTGCCCTATTGCCCAACAAATTGGTTCCGTTTTCGGTTGAACTCAGTACCTGCTCAAAAGGGGTTTACATTGTACCTCAGGGGCTATGTTCTGGAGGCCCTCTGTGAAGGAAATCGGGGATTGGTTTGCTGAGACTTGTCTGAAATTCGCGCAGCAAGAGAATACGAATCCGTGTCGAAGCGCAAGTGACTTTTTACAAAGGTATGTTTTTTGTGATGCTTATGAAATTTTCTTTGGTCGTTTCCACATAGAGTTGCACCAGTGGTTGTCTAGGTTAACGGAAAGGAGGACAAACTTTCAAGCTCGACGGATTCCTGTGTGGACCCCCGCAAGGGTCAATCTTGTGCCACACATGAACAACGAGGTATCCCGCGCTGTCGATTTTTGGATGATGCGAACGTTGGAAGCCTTCGTGACAGAATCTGCCATTGACACAAGCACTTCTTTCAGCGAAGCTGAACGACAGTTTTTCAAAGGGCCCCATGGTAAGTTTTTAAATTCCTTAAGCTTGAAGATTAAAATACTATTGGTTGAAAAGGGTACATTATTATTTGAATCAGACTGTTAGTTTAGTAGTACTAACACATGTTTGTAAGTGAGAATATTTTTGATGCGCAAAGTGGGTTGCCGTGAAGTGAGCAAAGGTACAAAAGAGATTTTGAATATTACTCTTCAGGACAGACCACCGCAATTCCCCCTGTAAACTCTCCACAGCCAGACCCTGAAGAAAACCCGTCGGTAGGAAACCCTCCCGTCACCCCCCAGCGTCGCTTTGTTACCCCTAAAGTTTGGTCGCAGTGTGACAGGCAACCAAATCTAAGTATTCCAGTCACAGGTCAATCTACCCCTGTAAACCCCCCCCATCAACGTCCTGTCCTGCTCCGAACCCTCCCAGAACCACCATGGCCCACCTAGCTGATGACATTAAGCTGCCCATCTTCAAAGGAACGGGATCCGAAGATCCAGAACAATTCTGGTTTTTATGTGAGGCCGTCTGGAACGCGAAGAGTATTACCGACCTGGATGTGAGAACCGCGCAGCTCATTAATTCCTTTCGCGACCGGGCTTTGACCTGGTTCATGAAATTCTCCAGTAATCAACACCCCACTTTGGATGAAATCAAGGCCGCCATCATTAAGGAATTTAAGAAACCAAAGTCGGAATCGCAGAGCATCACTGAACTCAAAGAGATTCAACAGCGGTGCGGCGAATCCGTTTGGGACTTTGACCAAAGATTCAAAGTTCTATTAGACCAAGTCAGCTTCACCATTAGTCTTGCGCAGCACAAAGAATGGTTTATCGTAGAGTTATTGCCGCATATCAGAACTCCGCTCATGCAACAGAAGGTTGCTGACCAGCAAGAGGCTCTGGAAATCGCAATGAAGCTAGAGACTGCTCCCGTCGGAGATGATTCTGGTATTGCCCAAATCCAAGCGTAGCTGGCAGCGATGGCCCTAGAGCTTCGTGACATGAAGAAAGCTAAAACCAGTCGAGAGGAGGTCTGGTGTACGCAATGTCGGTCTCAGGGTCACAATAGGGACCAGTGCCCCGTGGTCAGAACATGCCTAAATACGGGCACGCCCAACCAATTCAATGCCGGTGCTCTGTATTGTGAGATTTGCCGAACCTATGGCCAGCATCGCCCTGAGCACTGCCATCTTCTTCAGAGATATGTTCAAGCTCCCAAAAACCCCTACTGCCAGTTCTGTAAGTCCGTAGGGCACAATGAAGACGAGTGTCGTAGCTACAACCTTATGCGAGAGCGCACCTCTAACGCCTACCGAGTCCACAATGAATCCCAGAATAATGATGGCTATGGTTACCGCGGCGGTGCCTCCGGAAGAAGTGCTTTTGGTGGTCGCGGCCTTGGTGGGATGACTGGAAGAGGTCGAGGCCAGGTAGTGTGTTACAATTGTAACCAAGTTGGTCACTTGGCTCGTGACTGTCGGAACCCCACTACCACCTGTCGGTATTGCCGCGCAGTGGACCATGTGATTGAACACTGCCCCCAGCTCCTCGCAAAGATTCAGGAAAACAACCGAGGCCCTACCCCAAATATTCAGTTGATTTTCGTTGAGCAAAGACCTGCCCCAGCCCTCAATGTGGTCACCCGGAGTGGAGCTACGACGCATATTCAATATGGGACAAAGCAACCTGCCGCAGTGTGTGCACGTAAGGCCTTCAAGAAAGTCCCATCCCTTGACCCTGTGAAGGACCAAGCACCAGTCCAGGAGGCCCAGTGCGACATGGTTGACCCTGGTGCCATAGAAGTACCTGCGCGGAAACCTCAGCAGGCTTCGCAGCCACAAGAGGCCTCGATGGATAAAGTAAGTACACTATCCTCTTTCTTACAGAGCTGTATGAAACTCTTGTGGAATCAGAATGCTCTAAAAGAGCTGCAAAAAGTTCTTGCTGTCACAGACCCTCAGAAAGGAATTGATCAGGAGAAAACTGTTAGTCGTGTCCGAAGAACGGGAAGGGAAATGAGATTGAATGTCCAGATAGGGGAATATGATATGACTGATGTCATTTTGGATCTTGGATCAGATGTGAATGTCCTACCCAAGCAGACCTAGGGACAAATGGGGAAGCCTTCCCTGGTTTGGTCACCTATACAACTGCGACTAGCTAACCAGCAAAGGATTGTACCGCTAGGAAGACTTCTTAGTGTTCCAATCGACATCGATGGGGTCGGTACTCTAGCCGATTTTGAAGTTATTGAGATCATTGATGACAACAACCCTTATCCAGCCCTGTTGGGAATTGAGTGGGCCATGGCCAATGCTGCAATCATCAACCTTAAGAGGAGACAGATGACCTTCGAAGGAAATGGTCTGCGCGTTATTATACCCCTCGACCCATCCCAAGGAGACAGATATACCGAACCACTCAGAGATGAAGGGGAGCAGGCTACTCTAGACCACATCTACAACATCACAGCCACGGACGCAGATTATGTAGAGCCTGATGATGAGGGTGTAATGGATTGGCAATGTGATAGCTCCTGCATGTCCGATTCAGACGATGGTCTGGAGAATTGGCAGAATCGACTGTATGAGCTACATGGCCATAGATGTGCGCAGACCACTCAGTCTCTTAGATGCCTTAGTGCATAGCCTAGAGAATTGCCTGCATATGTTGGTCTGACAGACCCTGGGGAATTTAGTGCACCTATGTCAGAACGACTACCTCAATCACAAAACACCCAAAGTCTGGAAATACCACTAGAAGCTACAGCAGCATGGGGGACCGATCCTACAAGGTCTCACCCAAGTCGGGGAATCTATCAGAAATTCCTGTGCCCCAGATTCATCAGCCAAGCTCAAGAGGCGCGAAGTAAGTTCAAGGGGCCGAATCGCCTTCAGAGACGTTTGAGGCAGAATTATACAGCAAGGGAAAACACACCTCGACAGGAGTGGGTGCATAAGTTCATGCATATCATGGACCCTATAGCGGAAAATGGGCATGTGGAGGTTGAGCTTCGCCACGGTACTGTAAGTGGGGATGATCTCGTTGATAGCTTTTTGATCACATTTTCTATTAACAAAAGTCATCCTGTTTTTGATATAGCTTTACGATCAAACCACGACAAGGTCAATGCTGATCACCCAGGAATTGCGTACCACACCAAGGGGCAGAACCAAGACGCCAGTCCCTCAAACCTAATAGTCATGTCGCAAATATTACCAGGTCGGTTCGAAGGGCACTATTAGGCCGAGGTTTCCTATTGCCCCGAAGCTTCAACCATGATTCTGCCGAGGCCCAAAAACATAGCGAGGCTCAAAATCCGACCGTTGGGAAGTAGCCAATTGGGTGGCGATAGCGTTTTAATTGCTTTAAATGACTGTACTAAGACCAGTACCGGAAGTCGTGCTCCACATGCTCAAGATTGTCGTCAGACTTGGTGCCTTCAATGCACTGTCCTGCCCGATTTTATTGACGGCGTGTATAATACGATGCCTAAGTTAGGAAAAACAACATCCTGCATTTCTTCAAGATTTCTGAGTGAACCCATGACCACCGAACGCGAGATTGACGCTTTGGTCAGAGAATTCGAGCAAGAGGGTCTGATCACCTGCTCTAATCGGCTGCCTGTCCTAGCTCACTGTGAAGACACTCCCCCAGCACCTCCATGGCCGATGCAGACACGGTCTGCCAGGAAAGAGTCTACAACTGAAGTTCGCACCAAGCGCAACCAAGACCGGTAGCGGCAAATAGGGAAAACCCCAGCAGCTCATCCTATGGATCCCTCTGGTTCCACACAGGCCCCGGCCAGGGGCAGGGAGCATATTCCACCACCACGGCCACCATATCTACCACCTGTTCTCCTAGGTACTGCGTTACCCCATTGGACAAAGCAATTTACATTAGCCACACCCTCGCTGCCACAGGGAGTGCAGCTGATAGGCAGTATGACAGGGAAGATTGATCGGCTTAAGTACAACGATCACGACACCAATGACCATGGAAAGTTTCCATAGTTTGAACTAGCAGAATACTTGCACCACGTCAAGTACCCGGATCATGGGGTCACACTACTGGAAGTGCAACCACGGGCTGTGGGCCTGGACAACGCTGGCCTGCTCAAGATACTTAACATTCCCTATTTTGGTCGCGGTATACATGTGACTGTAGTGGCCAAGCAGTTACTAGTGCTAGTGCATGACGGCTATTTATGGATAGGGGACCAGCAAATTCCTATTGGCGTCGCCCTCATCCATAAGATCACAGGTTTACCCATGGCAGGCCCTGATCCAGGAACTGAATTTCCGTCCAAACATGACGATACAAAGCTCGCGCAAACCATGAAAGAGCGGTTTGGCCTGACAAAAGGGAAATGGGGGTATCACACTTCCGCGATTCAGGAGCAGCCCATTCGATTTGCAGCTGAACTCTTAGCCTGCAAACTCTTACGGAAATGCCGGCCAACTGAAGTACCTGCTCCGGTTATCCGGATTGCTATGAACTGCGCTGAGGGGTATACTTATAATTGGGCCGGATATCTTGCGAAGGAGTTTCTGGAGGATGCCCGTGATGCGCAAGAAAAAGGTAGACCTTTTCATTATTTCTGGCTTTTAATCCTTATTGCATTAGTGGGGTGGAAAAAACCCACTGAAGCCCAGTTTGTCGAAGTAAACCTCGGCACGCCAGGGGCAGCAAGGTATGCCTCCCTTTGGCTATCCTCAGATAAGGAAGCTCAGTAGATGACGAACACTGTGTTCGTCTTCTATGCTATGAGTATTCACTATGAGATTGTGCGAACACCTTGACTTACCAACGAAGTGTTCTCTCAATACGAGGGCGTCGCGCACTTCAGTGCTGATATGCATCATGTTTTCATTCAAGCTCGTGCAGATCCACAATGGCAATGCTTCAAATTACCATATGTAGTCACCGAACCAGATATCAGGCGGATAGTTCATCACTGGCCGGCCGAATGGCTGAAATATTTAGGGAAAAAACCCTCTATTCCGGTTCCCAAAGCTACCAATATTGGCACAGGTACTAGTCAGGCGCAGCAGCAAATCCCATTGGAAGATAGCGAAGACCTAAGTGATTCGCAGAGGGATGACGACGACCAGGATGGAGACGGCGGACAGGATGAACAGGATGGACAGGATGAGGAGTCGGTCAAGACCATATCAGATCCTAACCCACAAACGAAGCGCAAGTCCCCAGAAGTAGCCGACGTAACCAAGCCGCAGTCCCGCAAAAAGGAAAAAGCGTTGAAGGACAAAGATATTGAGGAAGAAGAAACTGTTACGCTGGATGCGCTGGAGCATGCTCTAGAATAGTCTACGTCAGCGCTTACTAAAAAATGGTCAGAGTTTGCAGAACTGCATCTTGCCAGGATCTCAGGTATTGCAAACAGGGTATCGGAGCTAAAAGATCTAGCAGCAAAATCAGCGCACAGTATTGCGACAAGTAGCACTACAGCACCCACGCAGCAGGATATTAGGCAATGGCCACCCAGAGATCACCAGGAACAGGTACCAAGCGCAACTCTGATACAGCCTGACACAGATTCCCGACCCCAGACGGATATCACCGTGGGGCTTGATTATACAAAGATGTCTATGTCAGAGCTGCACTTCTGCCAGCTCGCGATTACAAAGGAGATCCATGCCCGAACCCAATTGTCCCAAATCCAATTGGAAGACACCATCAAACAAAACAAAACCTTTGCAGCATGCCTAGAAGAAATCGCACAAAAGAAGAAAGAGGCTGAACAGACAACAACTACGTTGATGCGAGCATTGGACGAGGCATATCGGAGTCTTTCTGACTCCGACATACAGGGCGCAGAGGAACCAGCGCAGAGAATCGCTAAGCTGCGAGACTATGCCCAACAGTCCCGCAGCGAGGTTGAAAGGATGAAGATAGAACACCAGCACCAAATTGAAGAACTTCAACTGCGCATTCCTCCTAAGACTCCACCAGAGGTCCGACAACACCGCCAGCAGGACATCAAGGCTTCAACAGCAAAAATATCAGATAATGTGGCCAGCGTCGCAAAACTAATGGAAGACAGCATAGAAGCATGGGCGAACCTACAGGACCATCCGGATGTAGGTAAGATCCAGGAAACCATCAAGCTGCGCTAGGATGAATTAGATGCAGTCAGAATAGAAATCAAGACGCTGCCACCTATGCAGAAGATGGCTAAAGTGAAGCGCAGCAAGGAACTTCAGCAGGAAATCGAATCCTACAGGACGAAGGTAACGCTGCTGGAGAATGCGTTACAGCCCCTGGTTGATGAAGCATTAGAATTAAGCAATACTGCGGAAAGCCAGCTCAAACTTTTGCAGACCTATGACACTTTTGAGCAGGAAAGGGCTGACACAGACTCATCCTCAGTGTTACAGGAATTGGTGGAAAAGGAGAAAGCCGCTGATGATGTACTACACAATCTCACCAATCGCTTCCAGGCCCTCGCGCAGAATATTCTTCCACCAGAATCCTCGCAGAGTGTCCTGGGACGGGCCACTAGTGAGTCTTAGGGGCCTGTTGGGGCGCGTACCCTAAGGATTATTAGTTTTGGTAACTTCGCGGTTGTTGGTAAGCGGAGTATGGGTCAAAATAGTCTTAGGGGTGTCAGGGTAAGTCAAAACCCCTTTTTGTAATAAACCTGTGGTTTAAATCCAGGGTTTAGGGTTTGGGTGCCCATGGTTTGAAGCCATGGTTTTGTAATAGCGCGATGTATAAATAGATATCTTTGTAAATAAGAAAAGGTTAGGTTTTATGATGAAAGAAAGATTAAGGCGAAACTAAGATTGGTTTTATAAGAAAAGGTTAAGTCCCAGCTGTGTGCTTGGACGACCTCTGCAGCTGTGTGCGCAGAGGGTTTTTGTAAGGAAGATTAAGGAACGACCTGCAGCTGTGTGCGCAGGGGCCTGCTGCTGTGTGCACAGCTTTTGAGGACTGAACGGATCTACAGCTGAGTGCGCAGATCAAACTGTGGTTTTGTAGCAAGTTGAATAGAACACAGTTTGTGGACGTAGCCCCTACACTGGGGGTGAACCACGTTATATCCGGTGTTGTGGTTTCTTGTGTTGTTTCTGTTTCTGTTTCTTTTATGCATTAATAATTGTATACATCTGATAAGTTAGATCGCTGCTAATATTTAGCTTCGCTGTGAATTCCCTGTAGTGGGTTGAGCAAGTCATGACTGTTTATTTATTTGCGAAGTTATATGTGAATGAATGGTAAAGCTTGTAATCATTGATTAATAAGATTATTAAAGGGCTAAGGTACAGTAATCCCCCCTCTCTGCTTGCAGAAACCTGATTCTGCGGCACCCCCATAGCTGTTTCGGGTGAGACTGCAACCTGTGCGCAGGTTGTTGCCGAAAGGGCCAATTCTATGGGTCTTTTGTTGGTGCGACATTAAAGGATTAAACCCGGGTCTGCCCTATTGCCCAACAAGGGACTATCAGGAATGTATCCTGGAAGCATTTGATGGATAGAATGAGGAGGAAGCTCATGAATCGTATACTAATACCTCTCAACCTCCCAACTCACGTGGTCCTAGTTAAAGTAGTCCTTCAAGAAATACTAATATACCTCTTTTTGGTTCCATTAGCTCCAAATGTGATTATTAAGGAAATTTGTGGCCTTCAAAGAGCTTTCCTCTCAGGGGGAAGGGAATACAAATCCAAATTTTCCTTGGTGGGGTGGGATAAAATCTATCCACTTAAGTATAAGGGGGTTCTAGGCATTAGGGATCCATAGGTGGTTAGCAGAATTCAACGAGAGAAGTTTTTCGTGGAGATGGTGTAACCAAACCTCAGAAGTGTGGGCTAAGTTATGGCATGTAAAATATGCTTGAGACTAGTTAATCTATGACTTGGTAAGATTCAATGAGGAGAAGGATGGGTCACACATATGGATGAAGGATCAAAGTAACACGAATCTTTCTCAAGACCGCATTTTTTGGGAAATCAGAGATGGAAGGCTCATGAACTTCTGATATGACTCATGGAATCAATGTCCAAAATTAGGGCAAGATCCCATATGGCAGGCCATTTAAGGGAATGTGGCCCAAGAGAAGGAAAAACCAAGGTGTTTCAATATTGGATAGAAACAAATATAGGTGATTATAGGAAATGGATAGAGAAGGAGTTGTGGGAAAGAATAACGATCAATGATGAAAATCATCCTTCTTGGGAGTCATCAAGGAAAGATACATCCACATATTGTTAGGGGGGACAAGATAAGATGGGGTTATTTTCCAAATGGAAATTTCAACATTAAGAAAGCTTACAACATCAATACAAGAGGAGGGAAGGATAGGTAAGAAATATGGTGGAAGGTTTGGGAGATGAACCCCATGGCCAAAAAAACCACCTTCAGTTGGATGGTTTTAAAACGAAGGATTCTGACAGGGGATAATCTCAGGAAACAAGGAATTCATGGCCCCCCTCTAAATTCCCACTCTGCCTTAATGATGAAGAGAGCATGAATCATCTCCTGGATGGTTTCCCCTTCTCCTCATCTCTATGGGATAGGGGAGGGATGATATTCCATAGGAGTGATCGAATACAAGGGAATGCAGGCCTAACCCCTAAGGAATGGAACGTAAAATATTTTAAAAACATGATCCTAGGCACGTTATGGATGATTTTATTGGGGATGTTACTATGGATTATGTGGAAGGAATGAAACAGTTGCATATTCAGGGATAAAAATTCCAGCGAAGAGGAATTCTGGGAGAGGCTAGTCCATGACCTTCAAGAGATGGTTAGGAGAAAGCAATGGGGAGAGAGGGACAAGGATCTCATGGAGGCAGAGGCCTGCATAGTTGCTGGATGGGGAATAGGCAGGATCAATCTTGATGAGATGAGGAAAAAAAACCCGGTATGTCAGCTATCTATCCAAAATTTTTGTTCATCTCCACAATTAGGATGTTACAAGCTTAACTTCGACGAAGTGTCAAGGGGAAACCCAGGAGCTACCGGGTATGGGGGTGTTTGTAGGGATGCAATAGGGGGTATTATGAAAATTTTCTATGGGTCCACTGGGCTAACATGAACAACTGTGCTGAGCTAGAAGGTCTTATATAGGGACTCAGGCTCGTTTCTAGAGAGAGATGACTCCCGATTACTATTGAGGGAGACTCCAAAATCATCATCCAGATATAAAAGAAACTGTTCACGTGTCAATTGGTAAAAAAGGTTACCACCAGTTGACATCTTCTGAGCAGGATGAAAACCATGAGTTGTCTCATCGCCACCTAACCTTCCCTATATTTTAACCACTTCAAGAGGGAATCCAATAAGATTGTTGACCTCATGGCCAATATATGGGTAGGTGGAGGTCAGGACCTAAGGGTGGGAAGACTCGACGAATTTGGGAGAGAAGAATGGATAAACCAATGCAGACACCTAGAAAGCATGAATCATGCAACGACAAAAGAAGTGAGAGAGAGAGAAGACATGTGACACATAGCCACAATAGTTGGCATCAAAGGGATGCAACATATGTGTCAAGCAACCTAAAATAATCATCGAACAAGGACAAGAACATGTCTTCTTACTCTTGAATAAGGTACAAGAAAGTACAGGGACCAATGAATGAAGAGATATGGACAAGATACGATACAACCCCCACACCAGGTAATTAAGATATTTATCATGCAGGAAACTATGATCAGTACGGATATCAAAGGCAGAAAGGAGGGTATGGGAGATGGAAGGCGCATCCCAGTTATATAAATTATGAGTTTTTCTTCTTTATTACAGAGACAAATACGAGGCATTTCCATCCACACTTCTCAAATCCCTGTTAAGGTAATTGTTTTAGTTAATAAAGAGAAATCCAAAAATTGCAAAGATCCTTGGTTGTTATCACAAGGCCTCCTGATCTTGCTCGACATCTCATTTTATTCGAAAGGATGGCATTGAAGAGGAAAGTTAATGCTGAAGCTGGGTTGGGGTTGGGGTATATGGGGCAAGGAAGGAAAGGGAGAAATAGTGGTAGGAGGGGCGGAACTAGGGGTAGAGTCACCTAGGATCGATCCCAGGCTAGAGCTGCGGCCACCTTCTTCTGGGAGCGCATTCCTCTGGTGGTCCACGACGAAATTGAGGCTATTGAAAAGGAGTTGTGGGAGTAGGTGCAGACTATTTCGATGGAGTAAATTTGTTCGAAGGAAGAAGAATGGGTGATGGATCCAGGAGCCACTGTGGGGAGGGTGTTAACCTATGACAAGATGCTCATGGTGTACTAGGTCATGAAAAATATCATGGCTCATGTAGCCATGGATGGTGAGGAAAACCACTAGGGAGACCAGGATCCTATTCAGGGTTGGAAAGAGAATCACCAGGACAACCGTATGATGCACCGAAAGATTGATATTATGACATCCAATATGGGATTGAAATATTATGCCCCTAATCTATAGTAGGATGAGGTAGTTCACACCAGCAAATAAGGGATCCATAACAGACACGTGGATAAGGACTTGGACCAGAAGGATCTAAAGGAAGCTGGGAAGGGAAAAATCATCGAGTTGGGTAGTTCAGATGGCGAGGACTGTGGGCAAGTTCCTGTTTAAAGTTAAGTGTATATATGGAGTACTTTTATATTGTTTTTTGTTGCATCCTTAAGTAGTTTTAGAGTAGCAGTAGAAGTATAGTTATAGGGAGGACAAAATCCCATTTTTGGAGTCCCAACCAAAGTAGTATGGAGATGTTTTGATGTTTTGATTGCTAGAAATGCATGATGGACCTGGAACCATGCAAGAGTGATATGTAACCAGTTTTTATTAGTAATATAGTCCTTTTATTTACAAAAAATAAAATAATAACAAAACTAGCTTGCTCAAGAACTTTTTCATATTTAGAGACTTAGAAAAGAACTTGAAGGAGATTCCAAAGATTTCCTTTTTTCGTATATCTTTTACGAGATTTAAAAAGTGATAAAAGTATAATCGATAAATTATTCTCATGTATTTATGAGCATGAGAAGGAACAAATACAATTTTATTCTATAGAGAATGAGTGGCATGCAACTAAGTTATTGTGTGTGGAACCGATACTAAGAAATAACTGCAAATAGGCATGTGAACGAGACCACTCATACAAGCATGTTTCTCAAGAGGAAAACTGTAAAATGGTAGCAGTGTAATGCAAATGTCTAATGTGAAGCATAACTGCAGTGACAATAAGAAATTGAAATGACAAATAACAATGAGGTAGTGATAAACAACAAGGCATAAGAAATAGTAAGCAAGCACAACCATTAAATAGAAAATAATGCCTTTCTTTGTTTTTAACTATGCTCGAGATGTCTGCTTCATTTTTTAACAAGCTTGAAATAGAGAATGAAACTATTCTAGATGTGGTTTTTTAATTATTTAATGAGACTCAAACTGAAAATGATTCTCATTTGTGGGTTTCTTCCCAATGTGATATCCATAGGTTGGTGCTTTGAGTGATACCTATTGGTGGGTTATTTTTTGAAACGTGATGTCTAGACATTTGAGACATGCCCCTAAAATTTGTCCCATCTGTTGATTCTTCTTCTGAACTTGGTTATAATATTGGCTAGTAATATGAATGTGTTCACCATAGAGGGAGGAAGAAAGGGGAACAAGTGACATAGGCAGAGGAAATTATAGTTCAAGTACTATATCTAGTGGAATTATAAAATCAAATGGAGGGGGGCATGTTTCATTTTTCAAAGAGCTTAACACTGAAAATGAACTACGATCATGGTTATCCATTTCATGTTTCTAACAATCTTAACACATAAAGAAAAGTACGCTTGTGGTTATTGGCCATGGATTCCAAAAGGTCTTCATTAGATGAAAGAATGATGCTCTGGAAAAAATTCATGTCAAGAGACTTGATAGAGGTAATGGGAGGGATATCAGACTCCAATCCCCCCATTAAAGGCTTCTCCACGTGTCAACTACCAAATATAACTATAGAGAAGTTGAGCATCCAGTGAAAGGGCCCTTCTCATTAGTAATTGAAGGCATGGGACATGATGCCACATAATTAACCTGTGGCATGAGGGATACCAGTTGCATATAAGAAACATTCAATCTATTCAGATGGTTGGTGGTCAGATAAAGACTAACAAATGAAATTTGGTCAATGGTCACAATGTTTCCATTATGAGGGAAATGCATCACTCGAAAGAGTGTGGACATGACAACTTTCATAGCATAGACATAGTCTTCTCCAAGGATAAAATTAAAATCCAAAGGGACTTGAACTAACATAACATCCATACATATAATTTTCCCTCTTGAGGTGATGGGTTCCTGAGGAAGGATCCCTAAAGGTTCATTGGACCTTCTAATAAAATCAAACAGATGATGGGTAACTGACATATGCTAAGGGGAGGACATAACTTTCCAATTAGTTTAGTATATAATGATAACAAAATCACCTTCTTCTATAGTGGTACAATATATGATCTCATAAGAAGCCTGCACAATGATATGGAAAGGCATGCAAGAAGGAAGATGAGGCTCTTCTAAACTATTCCAATCAAAGGAAATGACCTCAGTTTTTGAAGAGGGTTCCATCAAAATTGAGGAAATGCTTCTTTGAAAAGATGGATGTGAAGTGACAAGAAAAACATTAGTGGTATTTGCTTCACTCTCAGAGGGAAGAGTGGGATCGATAAACAATTTAATCAGATTTGTGACTTCATCAACCAATGGTTGGTTGAGAGAGGACTCATGGGAAGTAGTTGGGGGTTGTTGCTAGGAAATGAAAATGTCTTCCAATAATTGTAAAGCTTCATCCATACAAGGGAAAAGGCGACTGAGATTCATTTCCCTGCATAATTTTGAAGGAAACCTGAATTTACCCTTTTTCCCCCAACCTTATGATCATCGGTTAAGATGATTTCACTAACATGACTTATAACTAATGGTGTCACAGGTTGTCTGGAACCATTGAACCACACTTCTAAGACTTTAGGAATACCATATAAATGGTTAATGAGGTGGTCACCTTTACAAATCCTACAAGGGAATTTCATCTTACAAACTATGTGGGTAGGTTTCTCAGCATTCCCAACACTTTCGATAGTGACTAGTTGATTCCCCCCTGCTTATTTCTCCTTTTATTGTTCTTCCTTTTCTCCTTGTTCTTATCCTCCTGGTTACTAGCATTAACACTTTCACCAAGTGAGGAAGAAGAAATAGAAGAATAGGTTATAGGTGATGAAGGAAAAAGGTTAATAAGAGGTTGGTGTTCTTGAGGTGGAGATCTTTCTTGGGAAACAAATGGTGTATTTGAGTCCACTAAACTGGAAAAAATCCATATTGGTAACCCAATAATGAATATGGGTAGAATCGATGTGGAAATATATGGAGGACCATTGTTTCTAAAACCTAGAGAAGCATAGGGTTCCTCGTGCAAAGGGGTCCCTTGGTTGGTAGCCTTAGGAATTGTCTTCATAGACACAGGATCAACCTAGGGTATTCTGAACATCAAAAGGCACACACTACCAAAGTCCCTATAAGATAAGAGAAAGAAAATTACTCCCTTATTATAAGGCGAAATGAAGTAAAAATATCTCGGAGATGGGAAATGAGGCCATCAACAAAGAAACAAGTAACATTTATGATAATTGTCACACAACAATCCACCAAGGTGCAAGTAAGATTCCACAAGAAAATACCCTTCTGGATCATTGAAGTAGATATTGAATGTATACTGTAGGTACCACAAGTAACCTTCATTACAAAAGAATCCCCATCATAGTCACCTATGTGGAATCCAAGGAGAGGTTACTATTTTTACTAATTCATAATGAATGGATGGTGGAGCACAGTTGAATGTTAAGACTAGCAAATGGGCGTGGGAATGATGGACACACATCCACGACCCAAAACTAAGAAGAAATTGTGTCACTCTAAGGATCTAATACTCTTATAAGTTCCAAACTTGTGGTACTCCCATTGGGGGAATGGAAGAGGCGAAATCTCAACTCCTCACTTCTATTGAACTCGTGTTTGAATCTTGTGGAGCTTTCCTGATTAAGGTCAACTTCATAAATACTATATTCATAAATTTATTCAATTATTTTATAAGAAAAATTATTCGTTATCATAATTGTATACAAGTGGGTAATGATAAGATATATTGCATAAAGGAGAATTAGTTTACATCACTTTATTTTTATTTTGTAGGAATATTAATGTAAAGACATCTTGATTATGGTTATTAAAAGCATATTTTGTAAGAGAAAATGTCCCTAATTACCATAAAGTTTAAAGTTTATTCCATAGGAATTCTATTTACACTAACATCATGATATTTGTGATAAAGTTACGTAATATTTCATAATGGCAACCTCTTTTATTGGCTAAGTATTTTCTGAACATTGAAACCTTATGTTTGGAAGTACTACGTATTAGGATAACTTGTTTTACCTATTAGGATATTATTATTATGTGTTGAAAAGGAAAACTAAATTTGCTTGGGTTGTATGGGCTGAATCAATGAATGAGGGGTTCTAGTTTTTATAGGGAAAATAAGGATGAGCAAAGAAGATTAACAATAAAATTAATTAAATTGAAATCTAAGTAAAATAAAAAAGGGAATAAAGAAAATAAGAAGAAAAACAAACACAAATATGAAAAGATACTTCTAGAATATGTCACGACTTAAGAAATTAGCTAAGAATAGGAAATGCTTCTTTTACAAAAGAAGGGAAAAAATCATAAGGGGATATAATTTTCTTGGTGGAAAAATAGGAAGGAATACAAACAAAGATAAATATGATATCTAAATGCAAGAAGAGGAATCTCAAAATTGAATACAAGAATAGAAATTTGAAAATTAAATGCAAGAACAAAAAGCAAGCTGGAGAGAAAAGTTAATAAAAATATGAATTTGTAATGATCAGGAAATGGACAATTGAAGGGAAGAGAACTAGCTCCTTGATATTTGCAAACAAATGATGAAGGTTCACGTTCAGTCACGATTGAAAGTTCTCTATGGCCATAGAGTGTGAGGACTATGGTTTTGAGTACCAACTGGTAGGAGGACTACCTATAAGGTATTGCTTGTATAAGTTGGAGTCATGATTGTTGGTTTGGAAAGAGTACTACATGGAATGAATCACAGATACTTATAGTTAGGGACCTTAAGATGGGATGCAAATATGCAAATTAAATAATAAAAATATGTAAAAGAATCCTAAAAATCTATGCATAGAGAGACCAAGAATCGGGTCAGGGATGGCTCTAGGGAAACTAGGAAATAAATATTCCTACATATATATGGTTGGGTGTATCAGGGAAGGCCCCACAATAGTTGCACATTATACTGTAATTCATGAACAAATGAATACCTAACTTAAGTATTTTTTGTACCTAAATACTATTGTTTTCTAAATGCTAGTTTTTGTTGTTATGTCTATACATGCATCTATTCTTTTTTAGAAGCCAACAATGTGAATGGACTATAGATGGTAATGTTAATGAATAAGTTGATCTGGAATGCATGTATGAATTTGAATAAATCTAGAATGCATATACTATCCTAAGATGATTTTAAATGAAAATATGATTCTAAGTAAAAGTTAAAATGCATGCCCTGTACTCTTAAATTTGTAAATTATTGTTCTAAGATCAACAATAAAAGTAGTCTAGTACATATGCATGTTATGTGTTTATGCCTAACTGCAGCATTACGAAACATAATCCAATATAGTTGAATCTTATGTGTATAAGCCTAATAGTTGCATTGGGAAGCATAATCTAGTACAATTGTATTGAGTCAATTAATTGTCCTATGGCTACATTGGGAAACCAATTTCTAGTACAAGCATTGATGATTATGATTAATATGATTGATATGGATTTAGCCATTGCATTGGGAAGAAATACTATTACAGTTTTATCTATACATATGAAACCTAACTGTTTTATTTGGCAATGTAATTTGCTACAAGTAAAAGAAGAAGCAAGAAATGAAGTACTGAATATGTAAATGATTTTCTATAGCTATAAATAGACAAATAGAGAAAGAATGAATATAGATAATAAAATAATAGGGACAACCATATGCTAGATCTATGACATGTGAACTGAAATATAAGGAAAACATTTTAATTCTATGATATCTATATAAACAATCTATAGCTGGAAAATAAAGATCTATTATAAGATTTGCATGTCTATGTTTCCCAACCCGCTCACTACCTTAGGGTGGGTAAACTAGTGGAACTCCTTGACCCAAGTTAGTCTGGATGATATAGGACTAGGTTTTATACCCCTAGGAACTCAAGAATCATGGCTAGATTGGGACCCACTTGAGAACCCCAACGAGAGACTAAGAAAGAAGAATAAAGTCATGACATGTGATTTATACCCGAATGTAGAGTTAAGTATAAGATGCAGTTAATATATTAATACTTGTAAATATCATAATAGCAAACATATTATTTTCCTATATCTACGACTTCCCTAGTTGGGAAACACGGCCACTCACCAAATATTATACAGTATGGTTAAAATTCAATTAAAGTTTGTGTATAAGTAATTTTACAAAAAGGATAAAAGTAAAAGCTCCCTCCTAAGATAATTATCTTTGATAACTATAGAGGGAATGAATGATACATATCTCAACTTACATGAGTGTTTAGAAATTCATCGAGGAGTCCTGGACACACGACCATCTCTTTGAGAAAGTGGACCTTAACCTGCATGAAGACATACAACCAATTTCGAGGAAAAAATAATATAAAACATATAATAAAAATTACGTACTAGGAAACATTGCTTGCTTGGGTTGTCGAAGTGATACCCATCCAAGAATAATTGCATGCAACATGCATACCTAAGTTGTTAGTGGATACTAAAATGTAAGAGATTTTTTTTTTATAATAAAATATTAATCGCAACGAAAAAACCATCAAAGTAATGCATGGAAGTTGCTCGAGCTAAATCATTTATATTAAGGATAACAATGTTTGTTGCGCATCTAACTTTCCAAAGGTCCTATACTCATACTACAAGTTTGATGGACACTTCATGCAAGAAATTCTCTATCTCTATAACTATAAAAATCAAAAGAATGATCTATAGTCAACTAAGCATGTGTGTATGTGCATGGAAACTAAGATATAAATGTTGAAAACATATATATGTATATGTGTTGATCTCAGTGCATTTTGACCAAGCCAATTGAGTGGATCAGAGCTATAAATGTGTACCCATTAATTTATATGCATTTTGTATGAATGTTTATGTGTGTGTACACAAGAGGTCGAGCTCTGATCAAAACCAAGGATCAAAAGGGAGGACGATTCCCCCATTCTAGAAAGTTTAATAAGAGAGGACGAGCCTCTATCAAAGTGAATATCCAGATCTAAACATAAAGAAACCCAATCATTAAATATTTTCTATCAATGAGAGTCGTAAATATTATGAGTAACAATCATGGTATATACCTACCATGAGATGGGGATCATATAAAAGAATAACTCGTTCAAGAACCTTGGAATGAGTCCCTTTATTTCTGTTATGGACAAGTGAAACCTCCCTTGGATCAAGAATCCTTCGACCCAAGACAAAAGGTAATAAATGGTTCTCTACTTTCCCTTTTAATATACTCTATATTACCATATACAAAATGAGAAGACCATATACAAAATGAGAAGAGAAGAGGTAATAAATGGTTCTCTACTTTCTCTTTTAATTACGCCATAAAGCGTTTAACAAATGGGAGTACTTTCTCTTTTAATTACGCCATAAAGCGTTTAACAAATGGGAGTCGAGTCCCCAGTTAATGTTTTTTTTTTCCAGCGGTAGGATGCTTTCGTCCGACGATTGGGGTCATATGGCTCCTTCATTCCTGATTTATGTTCATCTCTTCATCTACCTTCTGACTGAAAACCAGCTGTATCTCATCAACTACCTTCTGACTGAAAAACAGCTGCTACCTTCTGACTGAAAAACAGCTGTATCTGTCCTTCATCTGTCCTTCATCAGCCGTCCCTTCATCAGAGCTTCTGTCCCTTCATCAGAGCTTCTTTCGCTGCGGAGCATCAGAGCTTCTTTCGTTGCCGAGAAGCGGTGCAGTTCGCCATTAGTGCTGCTGCTGCCGCTGCATCTGTGGATTTGTTGATTTGATTCAACGAGATGATTTGATTCAAGGAGAGGAGAGGGAGAGGCGACGCGAGCGAGAGGCGAGTCGAGACTTCTGTGAAATGATTTGAATCGAAATGGGTAAGAAATCCACTGTTGATCTTCATTGAATACCCAGTCTAATATTTTTCGTATCCAATGGATCCTATTTTAGGACAATCCAATTAACAGCCAGCTTCCGCCTGATGTCCTTTCTTGGGCTACCGACGCTCTTCCGCCTTATTAGGATATATACATACAAGACAACAGTAGGTCTCCCTTCGATATAACGTTCAATCATTTGAATTTTGCTGTACCTTTTTTTTCCTCAGGAAATACATAGGCAAGTAGCAGACTAGTGCATCAAGGTCTAACATTGCAGGTATTAGTGCGAAATAATAAGAATATTATTGTCATAAGAGAGATGTTGGGCACAATAAAATACCTGATTGGCGCAGCATGACCGTGTGGCTTTGGCTCTAAATCCACGGCTAAAGACGTCACTGCTGGTTGCAGCCTTAACTCTGTAATTGCAATAATCACTGGTAATAGTACGCTTACTCTTGTAACTTGCCTCATCTTCTATATTAAATCTTGTTGTCTGCTTGAATTGATTAGTTTTAGCTGATGATTTCTTATTCAAATATGTTTGATGTACATGTGCAACCTCTGGAATTGGAGCTGAAACCGCAAGGGTTCTGGCTAAACGAGGGGCAAGATTGATCTTTCCTGCAAGGAATCTCAAAGCAACAGAAGATGTAAAATCTATTATTCAGAAAGAAATTCACACAACATAAATCATATTGATGGAACTGGATCTCGGTTCCTTTGCATCGATAAGAAGATTTGCCGTTAACTTTGAATCCAGTGGCTTGCCGCTCAATGTTCTTATGTAAGTCTTATTAAATTTCAGCCAAAATTTCTTATGTCTATGACCTAATGGAGATATTAAAGAAACCTACCAAAATAAATGGGATACTTTGAAGCATGCAGTAACTAACGCAGAACTGTGTATGTTATATGTTATTTCACTCTTAGCAGACCCTGTAACTCTATGCAGACTGAGCCATAAAATTTATACGTATCAATTAACTTGGCTGTTTGCGTCAACTCTGCATTGAAGAAAACCCTAACCTTGGGGTGAAGCCAATACTCTGCATCAAATTCTCCTGGACCAGTGCCATACGGCAGAGCAGCAACAACTTGAGATGGCAGCTGTTCCAACGTATGAAGCAATGTCTCATTTTCAATCCCATCCATTTTTAGGTCGTCGGCACAAAGGGCCCTGATCCCACATTTCCCCTCAATAAGCCGCTGCCAACATGTCTCCACTCCGCTTCCGAGCGGACTCACCATGCCCAGCCCTGCAAAAAAGCGGCCAAATGCTGTCAAATGCCATTACAAACGCTGTCTATAGCTCATCCCGTATATGGACAAGCTGCAGATTCAAGCTTGAACATCAGAGATTCTCTAAACTGTTCAATTCAACAGAAATTCTACTGATTTCCGTTCAACTTCCACTGCCCCCGCACACCTCTGATTTCTTCTTTCAATCAAAGACAATTTATGTTGAAGCCATGATAGCGTGCATCAATAAACTCAACGAAATGGCCACGTGGAAATCTAAAGGGGCGTCTCTATGCTGTGCTGTGCCGTGCTTCGATAGATCCCTCGTCAATTCTCTATAAATCCCTCCTATTGTGTTCTCTCTGAGAGTGTATCGTATTGTATTAGTTGGTGAAATCAAAGACCACGTGGTGTGCACGCAGCCCAGGCTCACGTGGGCTCCCTTGGGCAGGTGGTTCCAGAGAAGTTTGCTATTATGAAGCTTCATAAGTGATATATTTTTTATAATAAGAAAAATGTTTGTCAGATTATAGGTGTCTGGGTAACGGTTTTTTAATTCTAAAAAGTTTTAATAAATTATAATTCCAACTTTTTTACATCAAATTCCAAATCCGTGATGCAAGATTAAACCATCTAAAGAAAAATTGGGATTGAAGGAGATTCCCGGTGGTGAGAAATATGTTTGTCGGATTGTAGGTGTTTGGTATCAGTGTTTGATACTTGGTGGCCAAAGTCTATGGTTAATTTCTTATATATTTTATTTTGCCATGCTTTAGGTCAAGGTATGTGGAGATTTTCTATACTTATTTCAGATGTTTGTGTGCTATATTGGGTTGCATCTAGATGAACTGTGGGAGGGAGCAGAAAGCCATGGTCGCTATGAAGTTTGATTTATAGCTGATCATAATCGATGGTTAATGATGCGGGTTTGCTGGTATATAATCTCGATTGGCAAACTGTTAACATTAAGCACCGGTCCCCAACTAATCTTAAAGTTTGAGTTCTCATGTCAGCAAGGCCGACTGCTAATGCTGCTGATTGGCAGATATACATAGCAGATGGGGTTGCTGTAGAGTTGCTGGAGTGGGCAATAAAGCCTGTCTTTATCAGGCTTGAGCTGACTTATTTCTTTTTACCTTCAACATTTTTTTATCTTCACTGTACCATATCTTAGGATGTTAGTCATTTAAAAGTTTGGCATTGTATATATATGAACATTGAAAACCTAGGTATTCAAAACAGTAATATGAAGAATCTCCAAACTTAGGCGGATGCTCGGCTAGCTGATAGATGATGGAATATGGTCTTGAATTGAAAAGGTATACAAGACCTGTCAAATGTCTTAGCATACAAATTCTGTT